>CAUYQG010207211.1:0-14888 GCA_963574415.1 Tarsius wallacei
GGACCGGGGGTCCCTGAGCCTTGGACCAATGCGTCCAGCTGTGGGCAGTGGGGTAGGGGAAGGAGGGCAAGAGACTTTTTGGGGAACTCACATTCGGAGAATCTCACAGTTCCGCCTGTGTTGCCGCCATCTTGACCGCAAATCCATTTCTGTTCTTTATAAATGACCAAGTCTTGCGTATTTTGTTATAGCAACAGCGACAGACTAAGATGCTATGTATTGTACAGAAGCATCTAGAAACCAGGTCCTAGTTTTTCTCCTTCTCAACAACTGGTCATAAGAAACTCCTTATGAAGCATGGGTATGTACAAGGAGGGAGAAGTTACCAAAGCAGCAGTAGAGGCTATGAGCATTTGGGATGCTTCTTCATGTAACTTACTTGTGCCAAGGCCTGCTCAGGCCCCATTAATGCATATACCACTTCCATTTGATGATAGAATATTGCTGTTCATGGCTAACTTTATAACTTAGTAGGCCAGAGAACACTCAGTTTATGTCAGGCAGCTCAGGTCATAAGGTAACTTGGTGGTCCATGATTAAGTGTTCAGTTTCTACTAAAGTCCAGTAGCAACCCCAAAGCTTTTTCTCAGAAGCAGATAAGTTATTTGTAGAGGATGACAGGGCTTTGCTTCAAAACCTTAAGGTATAATTCACTTCAAGAAGTCTTCCAAAAGTACCAAATAGCATCTCTTTGCCGCTGATACGTCAAGCACCATTGGATCTGTTGGATCATATGGCCCCTGGCAGAGCAATTTGCAAGGAAGCCTGAACCTGATGCAGGGCCTTCTTTTATTCTAGGCTTCACTAAAAAATACCAGTTTCCCAGGACACTAGGTAAGTGGGCTGGAATAGCATGCTCAAATGAAGAATATATTTCCCCCAAAATTCAAAGAAGTCTAATCAAAATTCTTTCTCTTTTTTATTTGGTTGTAGGAGGAACCAGATTCAATAACATCACTTACCTTAGAAGGGATATCTTGACTTCTCACAGCACTGAACCCCTAGATATTTCACTGAGGTGGAAGGCCCTTGAGTTTTTGTCAGATTCAACCTCTGATTCACAAGTGTCTTACCAGTATAGATAAAGCAGTTGCTACTTCTTTCTCGCTAGATCAAATCAACATAATGTTATCAAAGTAATGGAATAACATTATATCTTTTGGAAGGAAAGAATAATCATGCTCCCTGAGGACTAAATTATGATGTAAGGTTAGAAAATGGATATACACCTGAGGTTAGGATAGTGAACGTGTACTGCTAACCTTGCTAACTGAAAGCAAAGTGCCCTGGTGGCCTTTACTATCAGGTATGGATAAAAACCATTTGCCAGTTCAACAGTTGTATACCAAGCACCAGGACACCAGAGGACATGCTAATTTGCTCAAAAATTACAATCATGTTTGGTACAGTAGCTGTCATAGAGTCACTACCTGATTAAACTTACAATAATCCACCATCATTCTCCAAGTTCTATCTGTTTTTTCCACAGACCAAGAAAGTTGAATGCAGAGGTGGTGGAAATCATTACCTCTGAAATTCTCCCTGCAATCCCTTTACAAATACAGTATTGTTTTAGGGTTGCTATTTTTTTTTTTTTGTAGGTGGAACTAGTTCTAGTAGCTCCCATTTGGCCTTTCCTCTTACTTAAAAAAATTCTGCTGGGCTCAGTGGCTCAGCCTGTAATCCCGTGCTTTGGGAGGCTGAGGTGAGTGGATTGCCTGAGCCCGTGGGTTCGAGACCCACCTGGGCAACTTGGAGAGACCTCATCTCTACAATAAATCAAAAATTAGCCAGGCGTGGTAGTATGCGCCTGTAGTTCCAGCTACTTGGAAGGCTGAGGCAGAAGGATCACCGGAGCCCAGCAGGTAGAGGCTGCAGTGGCCGGGAGTGGCCACTGCACTACAGTCTGGGCGACAGAGTGAGACTCCAACTCAAAAAAAAAAAAAGTTCTATTACTTTTCCTGACATCTCCTAGGTCATAGAACAAATGTAGGAACTATACCAGTTGCTGAGTATGTCTGTTCCAATTATGCATCCTAGAACTGGTGAAATAACTGCAGAATATGTCCAGGGACCATGAGCTAAAATTCCATTAATCGCCTGAACTCCATAAGCCCTTACTCTGACTGAAAGACCAGAATGATGTTTGGGAAACTAGTGTAAATTCAGAGCCAAAGTCCATTTGTCCCCTCTGAAGTCTTATCACTTCACTTTCTCCAATACACAGTCACCCTAGTAAATGGTCATAGGTCCCTTTGGGGAAAAAAAATAACAATATACATTTTTGGCATGTAGCAAGGCCCTTCCTTTAGAGTACCTGGTCTCCTCTTATTCAAGGAGTTCTGAGTCTGTAAACTGGTTCAAATCTAGAAATTTATTGAGGGGTCATGTTTTCCTGAGGTAGATTTCTGTTTACTGGACCTGGAACTTGTGTGCTTATACAGTTCAAGTACAAGTTTTGGGGGACTGCCAACCTATTTCTTCTCTAGGAACATAATGATAAACTAGTCAATGCCATAAATCTCTGCCAGTCAGGCTATTCTGATTACTGCTTTGACTCACCCATCCATTACAGTAACTTTGGCTACTTTCATTTGGCAATTAAGTGCTACCACTTGGCCCCTGCCATTACAGAATTCCATTATCCCATTGTATTGGAGAATGGTAGTAGCTGGTAGATGGTAGTAGCTACTATGGTAATTTCTGACCTACAGAAAAGAGAGATTACAGAGCCCTTCAAGGGCTAACAGTCTTGGCAGAAGCTGTGTCCTTCAGAGTGGGTAAGCAGGTTTACAGATAAATTCACTCTAATATTCCAATCTCCCTATGTCATAGAACATATGACAGTATACCAATACAGTTCTAAAATTTTTACTTCATTTTTCATTCATCTTTGAATACATGTTGTAACCAAACAAACTGTTAGAACCCCCTTTAACTCCCCAAACTACAACATCAAATCCAGAATATCTGTTTGGTAGAGTTGTATTAATACATTTGGCCTGATCCAACTTGATGCTTCTTCCACCATTATCCTAAACCCTTAAGATACACTCCCACACATATTCCCTGGATTTCTGTTTGTATAACTCAGAAATCGTGCAGTTCTTTTGTACTAGCACAGCTCCTCCTGGGTCACATTTTGTACTCTGCCATCAGACCCTGATGGAACTTGGGTGTCGTTATAAGTTTAGCAGCATAGAGGGGTGGTGGAGTGAGTCCTGAGGAGAATCAGCAGTGACTTGTAAAGTCACTGACTTACAGAAAGGCCGTTATGGCTTCTTCAGGTAAAGATGAGCTAACTTCCTCAGTCAGGAGTAGAAGGTCTGCTTCCGCTGGCAAAGAAGATTCAGCAGAATCTAGTGGCTCAATGTCCCAAACATCATCGAGATCTGCACATATATTCTAATTTCGGTTTTCAGGATTCCATTTCTTCCCAGTCAATGCCCTCACTTTAACAGAAAACATCCTGAGAGTTTAGGAATGTGACTTGGACTATAATTCAGTCACTCACAGGATGGCATTCTGTGTTTGGATTTCAGGAAGTTCAGCCCTGCAACTACAGGAGACAAGGGTTTATTTCAAGGCAGATATAAAAGTTTCAAGTCATTTATGCAAAGAGTTTGAGCTAGAATTTGAAGCCCTAGACTCTCCCTTCCCCTACCCACTTTCTCCAGTGCATTTAAGAGCAATTAGCCAATCCAAAGTATACTTCTTAGTTTACTAGACTGTTCTCAGATATCAAATACACAGTCGCCCAGAACCTTACCTTCCATAGACATTTGATTAGGAATATTAATATTTTGTGTCTCTCTATTGCCATGCCATGCCGTGGTCTATCAGTGCCCTCTTTATCACCATTAATAGAATCATTGGCACTTTTATATCTAATCACTTTAGGTAACCAATTCCAGAAAACCCGGAACTATCCTTAAGATTCTAGTTATTGACTGGGAGCAGTGGTTCAAATCTGTAATTCCAGCACTTTGGGAAGCCAAGGTGAGAAGGTTGCTTGAGCCCAGGAGTTCAACACCAGCCTAGGTAATATAGTGAGACCTCATCTCTACAAAAAAAAAATTTAAAAATTAGCTGGATATGGTTGTACATGACTGTAGTCCCAGCTACTTGAGAAGCTGAGGTGGAGGGATCACCTGAGCTCAGGAGGTCAAGGCTGCAGTGAACCATGATTGTGCCCCTGCACTCCAACCTGGGTGACATAGTGAGACCATGACTCAAAAAACCAAAACCAAACAAACAAACAAAAAATCAACACCACTATACAATATGTCCATGTAACAAATACGCATGTGTACCCCCTGAATCTAAAACTAAAAAAATTAAAAGATTCTGACTCTAGAATCACTTCTCATATAAAAACTGTGTCAGACAGAGAAAAAGAATTACACAGTCATCAAATCACACTAACAACACACCACACCGTCACCTTTTGACACCATTATCACATCACATTATCATCACACCATACCATCATCACACTATATCAGTATCACACCTAACAGTGATGGCATGACACTGCACCATTATCATTCTGCATCATCATCACACCACATCATGCCATCTTCACACCTAACACACCACACCGTCATCACACCTAACAGGGATCACATGACACCATCATCACACCACACGATTGTCACACTGCATCATCACACCACATCATGCCATCTTCACACCTAACACACCACACCATCATCACACTTAGCAGTGATCACATGACATCATCATCACACCACACCATTGTCACACTGCATCATCATCACACTACCTCATGTCGTCTTCATACCTAACACACCATACCATCATCACACCTAACAGGGATCACATGACACCATCATCACACCACACAATTGTCAAACTGCATCATCACACCACATCATGCCATCTTCACACCTAACACACCACACCATCATCACACCTAGCAGTGGTCACATGACAGCATCATAACACAACATGATTCTGACACTTCATCATAACACCACATCATGCCATCTTCACAACTAACACACCACACCATCATCACACCTAGCAGTGATCACATGACATCATCATCACACCACACCATTGTCACACTGCATCATCATCACACTACCTCATGTCGTCTTCATACCTAACACACCACACCATCATCACACCTAACAGGGATCACATGACACCATCATCACACCACACCATTGTCACACTGCATCATCACACCACATCATGCCATCTTCACACCTAACACACCACACCATCATCACACCTAGCAGTGATCACATGACATCATCATCACACCACACCATTGTCACAGTGCATCATCACCACACCACCTCATGCCATCTTCACATTTAACACACCACACTATCATCACATCCAGCAGTGATCACATGACATCATCATCACACCACCATTGTCACATTGCATCATCATCACACCACCTCATGCCATCTTCACACCTAACATACCACACCATCATCACACCTAACAGTGGTCATATGACACCATCATCACCCACACCACTGTCACATTGCATCATCATCACACCACCTCATGCTGTCTTCACACCTAACACACCACACCATCATCACACCTAACAGTGATCACATGACACCATCATCACACCACCATTGTCATACTGCATCATCATCACACTTAACAGTGATCACATGACATTATCATCACACCACACTGCTGTCACACTGCATCATCACCACACCACCTCATGCCATCTTCACATCTAACACACCACACCATCATCACATCTAGCAGTGATCACATGACACCATCATCACACCACCATTGTCAGATTGCATCATCACATCACCTCATGCCATCTTTACACCTAACACACCACACGATCATCACACCTAGCAGTGATCACATGACACATCATCACGCCACCATTGTCACACTGCATCATTATCACACCACCCATGTCATGTCACATCTATCATACCACGTCATCATCACTCCTAGCAATGATCATTACACCATTATCACACTATATCATCATTACCCCATACTATGCCATTATCACAACATTTTATTACCACACTATACTCAAATCATGCTAAATTATCATCAAAAAGAACTGTGTTCCCACCACAGTATCATGTCCCCGATCATCTTCACAGTACATTTCACCATCATCATCATCATCATCATTGTTGTCGTCATCATCAATATCATTGTCATCATTTTGCAACCAAATTAAAATAATTGGAAAACATGTTAGATGGTAGCTATTCTTTCAGTAAAATTCTGAAAGAAAAGTAAAAACTCATTCATATATATAAAGTCACCAGTCCCACACTTCTTTTATCACTCCTATTCGTTCCACCATCATCTCCTGAACCACTACAGACTCTCCATTTTTCATACATATATTATCATATTTAATCCTTGCAGCAGTCTTCCAAGGTATCTTTGTTGTTCCCCGTTAGTAGATAAGGTAACTCTGAGTCACATAGCTGACACACTGCAGATTCAGTATTGAAATTAGCATCTGCCTGCCTCCAAATTCTGTGCTTCTTACCTTACAGCATGTTGTTACATTTGGAAATACACATTGCTTTCAATGACTTTTGACCAATAAGGGATTTTATATCTCTATAGCGCATTGAGATAAATAGGAAAATTCACATGTTAAATAAACTCTTCTCTAAACTTATGTCATGTGAGATAAAATGAAAAGTACTGTTTCAGTGTATTAAAACTTTAAGATGTTTTACAAAGTAGTAGAATTGTTGGAGGACATAGTCCTTTGTTTCTTGCTTGATTTGCTTTGGCATAGGACACAATGCCACATAATAAATGCATCCTGATTAAACTAAATTTGTTTTCTTTGCCATTCATATATCAACACAATACATGCAGATAGGTAGGATAGGGCTCATTGGAAATTCAAAGAAAATCATATTGCCTAACACATGATAAAAATTGATGAAGAAAACAGCAAATGACAGCATTTTAAAATTTAACTTTCAGTAGGAAAATAATGGAAGTAAAAATTAAACCAGACAGTTCACCGTAGAAAAAGAATTTTAAGTGAGGGTAAGTAAAGTGCAGTTGAAATAATCTGGAAAATAACTATAAACCTTTAAAACACTAATAATAAATAAATGTTATCTGGATTAAACTGAAAAGTTTTAATGGGCCATATGTAATTTATTTTGGTCCTGATAAGGCCATAATTTTCTCCAAAGTCCATATCTCAACTTTTTTTCATATGAAGATAAAGTAGCACAAATACCAAAAAGTCACTTGAAAGATGCCATAATTTAATCCAAAGAGATAGTCAAGGCTCATGTACAGTTTGGGGAGCTTGTATTTTATTGCATATTACAACAAAAAGTTGGCTATGGAATAGCACTTTATTCCATAAGCAGCCAATATGTTTGCTAAAATGTTTGTTCTTTTGGTCTTAATCACATTGCAATCTTTTGGGACTATTTCAAAAACAATAATTGCAACAATTAATAATATTCAACTGAAAAAAAAGACTAATGACAGAGTTACACAGTGATGTTCTATAGAAATTTTATGGGGTATGTGTTCTACTTTTTGATATCTTTCATGCAAAATAGTGCATTCTTCTGATGCACTGCTTAAACAATTCGTGGGTGGTATTGAAGACTCTGGTCAAAGGGGATAATATCTAAGTTTCAAATACAAATCTTGTTTAATGCAAAGAAAAGGAAAATCATAAAAGATGGGAGGACAGTTTAATTTCTAGTATATACACTTCCACAGAATGGACCCATTTGTTGATTAACTAAACTTACATTACAATTAATTACCTTTCCAAAATGATATGCAGTATTTTATTTTTATGAATTAAACTTTGATCTTTTATTTTTACAATTATATATATGAAATAATTGAATCCATGAAATCTGGGACATCTAAAATATTTCAAAGTAAATGATGTCTCTCTTGCCTTTTACTTGGAAAAACGTTGGTGTGTTGATAAAATGAATGTCATTATTTCATTAAACAAGTGTTCATGAGAGATACTTTTCCAGACACTTAATGTAGAATATCAATCAGACATGGACTCTTGTATCAAAGAACTTACTCTACTTAGAAAAGATAGATGTGTAAGTAAATCAATGTAGTATAGCATGACAAAGGCTCATGCAAGGTACAGTGATTGAATGAGAGAATGATAAACTTGGAGGATGAATGGAAACAAAGAGTTCTCTGTGGAGGTTTAAGACTTAAAAGGTGTTTCAAGACAGACTAAAGGGAACAAGTATTCCTAGGCAGAGAAGAAAAGAGCTTCTACCTAGGCATCAAAGAAAGAAATAGTATAGCATTCTTTCATAACTCTTGCTAAAAGTTTATTGCATAAGGAGAACTGTATGTGTATTTCCTAACTAATCACAAGCAAATGACACAAGTATTTGTAAACAAGATATGTCCTTAACAATGGAATGTCACGAGACCATTAGCATATGAATGATGCTGTGATCAAGTGGTATCCATGCAGCTCAACCCTAAATTCAGCCTACTGTGGTCTAAATGTCTGTGTCCTCCCAAGATTCATATGTTGAAGTCCTGACCCCAAGGCAACAGGAGTGGGAGGTGGAGACCTTAGGGAGGTGATCAGGTTATGAGGGAAGAGTCCTCACGAATGGGATTGTTGCCTTGATGAAACAGATTCAAGGAACTTTTTTGCCCTTCTGTCATGCAAGAATACAGTGAGAAGGAAATGTCCATGAATCAGAGAGCAGACCCCTAGCTGATACTGAGTTAACTAGTATCTTTACCTTGGACTTCCTAGCCTCTAGAATTGTTGTCAAAAGCAATTTAGTTTATGGTATTTTGTCATAGCAGCCTGAGTGGACTAAGACACAATTCTAGTAGCTTCTTCAGAGGACTTTCTCAGAAAGAGAACTTTAGAAACAGACGCTGGTGAAAACATTTGTAAAAATCTCACTTAAATTCCAGGCTTTCAGTTGTGGGATGGTAGAACTTAATTTTGCCCCTAGTTAATGAGGAAAGCATTAGTTTGGAATGGAAGTAAATAATGTGGAAGTTTAAATACGAAGTGCTAGAATGCTCTTTCTCCTCCTCATGATTATCATTGTTATCTTCACTGTCATCTTCATCCTTATTATCACATCACAGCACCACCATACTCCGTTAATACCACCTTGAGTGGATGGGAACAGACTTGAACCCCAGATCCCCTCAAGAGATTATAGGTGATTGTGCCCTAGAATCAATTTTCTGAATAGCTGTGGAAGAGGACATAAGAGTGGAATGCTGGATAGCCACAAAGTAGGACTAGGTCCCAAATGATTGTTGCTCTATCAAGTCTCATTTCAGATGTCTCTCTCCCCTCTCCCTCCACTCCCTCTCCCTCTCCTTCCTTCCTTTCTCAATTTGTATTAGCGATTTTAATTTTTAAAAAATGCTGTTTAGTTTTTTTGGTATATTTTTCTTTAGTTTACCATGCAAAAAGCAACATTAAAAGAACATGAATGTGATTTTTATATCGGTTTGATCATATTCATTGATCCATTTAGATAAACAGAAAGCTAAAGTAGGAGGGACTGCTAGTTATCTTTTAGAACAATTCCCTCATTTTACAAATTAGACAACTTGCTTCCTAAGAGCAAGTCTATCTTCCCAGTCTTTCTCCTGCCAGCCAAACAGTCATTTGAACTGTTTACCTGCTGATTTTCTTCCTTTTATTTCTCACTGTCAGCAGAATTCTAAAGATGTAGAGCCTGCCTCCTACTGAATGGTTTCTTGCTAAACTCATGCAGCGTTCATTTATACTTTACTAAATCTTCACTTTATTGCACCTCAGAGTTAGTTGCTTATAAGTCTCCCCTTCCTTCTCTGCTTAGTGATGGGAGGCCTTGTAGTTACAGTCTCCAACATTATACTTAGCTAATGCATTCCATGTTGCCCAACAATACTTTATTTAATATCTATTTGTGACATTAAGTATATTTGTAAATAAAATGGTAATACCATGTGAAAAATTCCATAATGAAAGTACCTTCGAAATAAAGAGAAAGCCCAGGAGCAGAGTGGGGGTGGGTATAATTACTTTATGGGTTGAAATGTCTTAAGGAAGATTTGCTAGAAGACATCATACTGAATCTGGGTTTCACCTGATGACACTAGACAAAGCTAGTGGAAAGGAAAATAGTGCTGGGAGAGCACAGGATTTGCCAAAGCATGAAGGCCATGAAAAACCAAAGTATGTTTGGCAAAATATTGTTGGACCATTAGTTATTCTGCGTGTTTGGCATTCTGTATGTTTTGGCAAAATATTGTTGGACTATTAATTCTTCCACAACAATAGCAGAGAACCAAAATTAACTAAACACACAGAGCTTCATTTTGCTAATATGAGGGGGAAGCAGGAAACCTGTAATTATCTTTTGGAGAGCAGGACCCTTGTAGTACAGGCTTCCCCCACTAGGTAATTGTTCTAGGAACCCATCAGCATGAGTGTACCAGCTAGCCTTTTTGTGAGAAACTGTGCTTGACTTCAGTGAATTTTTTTTTTTGGCAAATATTTTGCTAATATGGAAGAGGTGAAACAAAAAAGGCAGTTGCACTAAAAGGCATCACAATTGATAAGTTCAAATACTGTTTGAAGTCATGGAAAAAGTGTCTTGATAGGTATATTGCATCAAACAGAGAGTACTTTAAAGATGACTGAAGTTTAAATATGTAAGAATAAATACAGTTTTTTAAAATAAATAAATCCTGGGTTTTTGGGGGTTCCCCCCTCACATATTCTGAGAGTTTTGTTTCAATAGATCCACTATCAGGGCCAGTGTGTCTGCAATTCTAGTGACCTTTCTTATGCTCACAGAATGGCTGCTATGGCTCCAGACACCGTATCTTTATTCTTACGTCAGGAAAAAGGAGGACAAGGGGAAGTGGAAGGCACTAACATGTCAGTTTTCTTTTCCCAAGAAGCACTAGAAACTTTTTAGACACGACTTCGTTGATTCTTCTTTCTGCTTACAACTCTCTCTTTGGCCAACACTGTATCACATGAAAATTCCTAGCCCACAAGGAGGTTGGGAAAGTGGCAGTTTAGTTTTTCAGGTTCTACTACAGAGCAGTAAGGGTGAAAATCAGTTGGGAAGAAATATTAGATTAGATTAATAACTGTGCTTGCCACAGTGTGCTTCAAGAGAGAAGCAGGCTCTGTATCATGAAGATTTTTGTTTTTCTTTTTTAATGATTGGTTAAGAAGATTTAATTTTACCTTTTATGGAAAATAGAGTCCAGTGATCAGTTTTGAGAGGTGTGGTTTAGCTGGCATATTAGAATAAAAAGATGCTTCATGACTTGAAAGCAAAGGCACACTCAACCCTTCCATATAAATGTGAAAGTAGCTTGAAAGAAAATTAATATTAACAAACCATTGTTCAACTTGGATCTTTCTAGCTCTTGGCACACATGGTGTCAGTAATTCCATATTTGAAGAGGAAGGATATAATCTCACATACATATGCATGCACAGACACACACGCACCACATCCGTGCACTTTCCATGCAAGTTATAGAGCTAGATTTCTAAATTAATTTTTACAATCATAATCACTGGATCCACTGTGCTCCACCACTATTTCTAAATCTTAATTTACCAATTTTTAACTGGACAAACATTTTCTTCAGATGGATGACTCCATTTTTATTCCGTTCCTTTGGAAGAAGCTTTGGATTATTATACTGATTTGCAAATGAACTCTTAAAAATTAAGACTCGAAACCTCCTTAGTTCCCTGTTTCTATATAGAAGCCAATCATTGTCTTTTTCATTATCGTGTTTATAATTGAATGGAAATATTCATTAAATCACATACAAGCAGGCTGAAATGAATAGTTATTCTTTATCCTACAACCAGTTATGATATTGATAAGAACAGGAAGAATTCTGGCATAAAATTTGAAACAAAGATCTCCAGAGCATTCTTATTTTTTTCAAAATAGCCATTTCTCAGACTTATTCTCTGGGGCAAAAATACTCATCCCATTTTCTAAAATACGGAAAATCACAGATCAGTTTAAATAGAAGAACAGAAAGGGCACTACATTTATTAAATAAGTATATGAATTGAAGCATAAAGAAAAATAGCATTCAGCATAATTGCTTCCATCTCAAATGAAAGAAATACAGCTAAGGAGTTTTTGGAGAGTTGGGAGAATGCCAGAGGGGAAATCCCATGAGCAGAAGCTGAGCAAAATGGTTAGTAAAGTGCCAGTGGGCATCCCCGTGGTAGTGATAGATGGGATGGGTCTGACATCTCTCTTGACAGTAGGCACTCTCTGCATAGAGGGTATGAGCAGTGAAGCAAACTGCCAAACTGCACAATAGGTCAAGAGGGAGCTGGGCTTAGTTTTGGAGACAACGAGAAAATGCACAGCTGCTCCCAAGATTTTTAAGCTGAGGATGAGGAGTTACTGTGTAAATGAACTGGTATTTCCTGGGAAAGTCTGCACTGAGGTTCTGCCTTCTCCAAGTTCTGAGTGTTGCACTATTTTTGCATGAACTCTCAAGTCAACACAAGTCTTGTGTCTTTACCTCCTATATCTAATAACTAGTAAGACTCAATCTTGATGTTAATGAGATTTTCATTGCACTATTTAGCATTGTTTTCTGTCAACCTGATGCTGTTCAATCCCTATAGGATTCTAAATTACAGTCTAGAAAGAGGAAAGAGAATAAAGACAAAAGAAGAGAGAGGAAAGGAAATTTACTTTTATGGATATCCCTACCTATATCTATATTTTATTCTCTAAACAACAATAATCCTGTGTGGTAGATGTTATAATTGTCATCATCGTTTGCATCTTAGCAATGATGAAATGGGGGTGCAGACAGGTTAAGCCGCTTAGCCAAAATGAGTAACAGGAAAAAAATCTCAAGATCAAATGCCCTGCTTGAGTCAAATTTTGTGCTAGAAATGCCTGACTGAGAACTCTCACTGCCTTATAATTCCATGATCAGGAAGGTCCTGGTTATGCATCTCCAGTAACTTGAAAAGAATTCATGGAACTTCAGCTAACCGATGGCATTCAATAGACTCTCACCATATGTATAAGATATAATTATTAAGTGCTAATAGAAAAAAGTCAGTACAAAGAGAAGAAGAACCCCTTACATCTAGCAGTTTAAAATATAAATCATGTGTAAATATGTTTGAATCATGGAAGACCAAAGATGAAATGTTAATTATTTGCATTAATACCATAGGTCGTTGCTTTGCTAAACTCTCGTTGGGCGATGTGGCTCTTTGAGCTATAGCTGACATGTTTTCTAAGCTTTGGCCCCCTCCCCTACCTTGGGGAGGTGAATCTTCTCTCTCTCTCCAACTTACTTTCTAAATAAACTATATTTACCAATCTAAAAAAAATACTATAGAGGTTCATGTCCATAGCTGCTGAGGAAGAGGGAGCATGAAGTAAGATAATATCACCTTTTATGGAGGCCATGTTTATTCTTGTTTGAGGCTCTTTTTGCCACCTGCAATGCTTGCCTCACTCAATGTTTTGTTGAATATTCTTCAAAGAAATAATTCCCCATATGTTAGCCTAAATTCATCTTTCCCTTTTACAATTCCCAGTTGAATTCATGGCCTGTGGCCTGCATTACGATGTATCATTTAATTTGGACTACAACTCCTTTCTTGCAATAAGCAAATAATCATTATCCTTGTTAAAGTGAACTGTGGAAACGCTGCTGTCAGAGTTTGCAGTAGGTAGATGTGTCATATTGCGTGAGTTATGAAACAGAACAAGGCAGGGGTTCCTCAGGTTCCTTCTACTGCTTTAGAAATGTTGGACACTTCTCCTTCTGGCACACAGGCTAGGGGTCAACGGTGAATCACTTGGGCTGACTCCCTCTAATGTAATTTTACTATGGCATTTATTATTGTGCCTCCTATTACACTACGGAAATCATGTCTGTAATGAGAACACCTTTTTTTTCCCTTTTTTTAAATTATAAAGATGTGGGGTACAATTCAGGGTTAGGTATACAAACATTGATTATGCAGGTACCCTTGTGGATGAGGTATGCCCCTCCCTCCCACAGCAGTTTCCCTCAACTGCCTATTCCATCCTCCCACACCTGACAGTTTCTCACTACTGCCAATCCCTTTCTTATTGTATTATAATAGTTCAAGGTCTGCTTATGAGTGAAAACATATGGTACTCTAGTCTTTGTTTCTGTGATAGATCACTGAGTCTGATTGACTCTAAATCCATCCAAGTTGCTGCGAAGTCCATGTGTTTGTTCTTTATGGCTGCGTAATATTCTATTGTGTATATGTAACACATTTTTTTACCCAGTCCAGCTTCAATGGGCAACATGTTAGGTTCCATGTTTTTCCTATTGTGAATAGAGTTGCAACAAGCATATGTGTGCAGGTATCTTTTTTGTAGAATGATTTGAGTTTCTCCAGGTATATTCCCAAATAGAGGAATTGCTGGGTCATATGGAAGGTCAATTTCTAGTTCTTTCAGAAATTGCCACACTGTCTTCCAAAGAGGTTGCACTAGTTTGCATTCCCACCAGTAGTGTGGAAGTGTTCCTTTTTCTCCGCATCCTCGCCAGCATCTGTTGTTTGTTTTATTAATGATGGCAATTCTTACTGGGGATAGGTGGTATCTCATTGTGGTTTTGATTTGCATTTCTCTGCTGATGAGTGAGGTTGAGCACTATTTCTTGTGTCTGTTGGCTGCCCGTATATCTTCTTCTGAGAAGTATCTATTCATGTCTTTTGCCCACTTTTTAATGGGACTGTTTGTTTTTTTCCTTTCGGCGCATTTGAGTTCCTTGTAGATCCTAGATGTTAGGACTTTGTCAGATATACAGTTGGCAAATATTTTTTCCCATTCCGTGGGCTG
>CAUYQG010207212.1:0-18164 GCA_963574415.1 Tarsius wallacei
TCCAGCTACTTGGAAGGCTGAGGTGGAAGGATCGCCGGAGCCCAGCAGGTCGAGGCTGCGGTGGCCGGGAGCGGCCACTGCACTCCAGTCTGGGCGACAGAGTGAGACTCCAACTCAAAAAAAAAAAAAAAGAAAAGAAAACATTACAGAGGTATAAGCCATATTTAACAATAAAAAGATAATCACAACTAGAAATACATCATGAAATATACGTGAGTAGTCCAAAGAAAACACACACAGAGAAAAGCGAAATAATTATATGAAATTATATAGATGTGAAAAACAAGATAATTATGTGAAACTATATAGATATGAAGAAAGGCAAAGTTAAATCAACAAATACATAATTAGTTAAGAAGTGAGTGGAACATGTAGATTTGAAAAACCATTCAAAGAAATATTAGAAGAAAAAATCCTACAAGTAATTATTGATTCTGAGATCAAAAGAAGAAAGAACTTCATTTAGCATCCATTTAGAAAAACAAACTCGCTAAGCAAAAAAAAAAAAAAATCAGGTTGACCTGTGACTGCTCTACCTTATATCTCAATGCCAGAAGATAATACCAAGTCTAAAATGCCCTGAGAGAAAGCATTTTAGATTCAACCAAAAACTTTCTTCTAATACATAGAAAACGGGTAGATATTTTCACCATGAAATCATTAGGGAAACATGGAACATAAAATACATGAGCCCTTCTTGGAAAACTACTTGGTGATGACATACAGAAAACAGAGAAAATAAATAACTCAGGAATGAGAATCTATAGTTTTCAAAGACTAAAGGTAACCACTAAATGCTTTTAAATAATAGAATCTTCTGTATTCTATATTATTAAGTGATATATCATCTTCTTCCATTGAAGTCCCAAACTAGAAACTTAAAAGTCATTCTAGACTGATTCACTTCATATAATGAACTGGTGGTGAGGACTAACTAATCCAACCTCTTTAACATTTTTCAATCTATTTTCTCCTCTTGAACTTCATGGTCTTAGCCTTGGTCTAGACTTTCATCAGTTGTTTGGCTGAATTGCTAGAGCAATGCAGTATATTCCTCCAGTTTGATCCACCTTAATCTACTCAACTGACCTTTTAATACAGAAATTGTATTTGTTTCACCTTTCAGTGATGCTTTGCTGCCTTCAGAATGAAGTCAAATTGTCTTTGCAGGACATGAGCAGCCTTTCCCAATCCAACCCATTTCTTAACTTTTCCACCTTCATCTGTTACTACCCCGCCTCACACAAAATGTTCTACCCATATCAAACATCTTGATTTTTCATAGCCTGATATGCTCATACTCATCTCTGTATCTTTGCATATGTGGCTCTCTTTCCCTTCCTCAGATAATGTCTATTCAGTATCCAATTCTCAACTTAGAAATTATTTCCTAGAAGTCTTCCTTGACATTTTCTCTCCCCCTCTAATGTGGTAACGTGATTCCTTCTATGTGATTGAGACACCTTGATCATAGGGTTAACAAGCAGCTTGTTGAATGAGTTTGCATCTTTCCATTTATTTGTTTCCATGAATTACCTCACATGTCTCACCTTAAAAAAGTCGTGGCTAATTTTGGCCTCTTAGCCTGCCTACCAAATACTGTTCCTTCAAGTCTAAGTTCATATTTCTGCTCTGCTATGAGAGTCTTCATGTTAATCAGTTCAAATTAAATATCCCTGCCTCTATTTTCCCTCAGAACTAAGCTTATACTTTTACTTCCAAGTCATGTTATATCATGCCTTGTTTAATAAGTTAGTGTTTCTGTGTCTGCTTTCTGCACAAATGATAAGCATCTAGAGAGGACTAGTAGTTATTTTTTTATCACTACATTCCTTATGGCACCCAGCATTATACTTTGGTAGGAACTCAGTAATATTAGGCCCCAGGAGTAAGATTGTGGAAATAGGCACCAGAATAAATAATGCCCCAAAGTCTCTCAGAACAAAGGATCTGAAGGAGAGAAGCTACATAGATCATTATATTTCTTTTCCTTTTCTTTTCTTTCTAAACAACAGTAGTTGATTGACTCATGGTTCTGGAGGATTCACATCCAAGATCAAGGTGTTGGCAGGTTTGGCTTCTTCTCAATCATTATATTTCAATATGGTGAATGACATAATAGAATTAATCAGAGGGTACTCATGAAACATTACACCTATATTGGAAAGGAGAAGAATTTTGGATGCTCTTACATAGGTAGGTTTTTCTAGAATAAGTGTGCTAAATGTTTATGTTAGTAGAAATCATACTTTACCATGGTTTGATATAATTTAATCTGTTTCCAATAATGTACTTCTTAATGTAATCCATTTAAGAGACAATTCATGAGACATTTTGTATTTAGAATGAATGTTGTCACCATTAACAGTCTTGCTCTATCTTCATGCAGTATACATTTGCAGTGAGTAATGAAGATTTTTCATAAATGTTATAACTTGCTATATTTCTATTAGTGTGTACTTCCTTGATGAGTCTTGCTTTCAAAGATCAATTCATAATGTAAACTGGTTATTCCAAATTCATTCAAATTAGTTTGAATTTCTTTAAAAGTTCTCAAAAATTACATCCATCAAAATTTGACAAAAGTCTATTTCTGTTTCTTATAAAGATAACTTCTATTTTAATACTTTCATTAAGATTTTGGAAAGAATAAATGGTACATTGTAAAATGTACAAATCTCAGATGGTTAAATCCATTTTCTGTAAACAAAGTATTAAAGCTTATTTGTGTGCGTAAGCCAAAGAAGAGTATTTTAGGTCAAATTTCTACTTACCCAATCGATTTTGTCCACATTCCAATATTTTTTTAAATCTCGGAACTGTATTAACATTCCCTTCAGTCCCACAACAATGATGCTTGCAAGAACACACTTGAAATAAAAAAAATAAGTTGATGAAAAAGCAAGATAAATATTTTAATTTAAATTTAAAAGGACCAGTATATTTTTATTTCTTTGTTTTTTAAAGTGCTTAATAGACAAAAGCAATCATCAATTAGAAGGCTATAGTTTTGTTTAAAGTTAACCTATTACTGTACTTTAAAAATATATGTATATATATATATAATTCACAAAGTAAAATTTGTACAAATTGTATAAAGCAAGAAATAAAAGAAAAAAGAAAACGTGAATTACAAGAATGAATGTCATAAAGCTGAATGTCTTAACTATAATTATTCACTGTCATTGTTTGAAATGTGTTGGTTAAAGAAAGTATGCATATCATATATATCATATTGTCTTAAATAGCAAATATTTGGCTTCACCTGAAGATATTTATAACTTTCTTGAAAAGTGAACTTGATTATTGAAAGACCCTCCTGTGGAAATTATTTATTCTCACTACACAAATAAAGAATTAAAATAACAAAGGAGGGCAAGGTAAACTACTGGTACTAACATCCTGAACCACTTTGTGCAAAGGATGTATCAAGCATAGGAAGGTGTATTTGTTCCCTACTTACTTTCCCCAGCACATATTTTCTAATCACTGAAGTTCTGGTAAAAATAATTCCAAAGTCTACTTCTTATAAAAGCATATGCCTAGCTCCACTCTCCAGATGAGTACAGAATGAATCTCATTCCACAATGCCACTCTTATGTGAAAGCCTCAGAAGTTGGAAATAGCCATGGTACTCTTCCAAGCCTCCCTCATCAAAAGGCAGCTTTCCACTCCTAGCCCCATTCAACCTTTACTTGTGTAACATGGTTTTCAGATTTAGGACTATCGAGGTTCTACTTCTAAGAAATGATATATACAATGATACTTGTGAAAAAGTAAGTTTAAAAAGTAAATAGTTTAAAAGCACTACTTTACCATGGGCAGCCAGTAAAGCAAAGGTCCTATTGCATAGATGACTATAAGGACGAAAATGCAAGATATTAGACAGGCCACCTGTAAAATACAAGACAGAAAAAAAAAAAAGCCTTGAACATTTTATTATTCCAAAGTTATGGGGGTGGGGGAATAATTCTTTGTTCATCTTGATTAGAAGAAACAAAATGTTGCCACATAACTGTTAAATTGCTTAGACTGTCATTATCTATATTTTGCAGCTGAGGGAAGCCAAATGTGACAGCTGACAAACTGGTGCAATCAAATTAAGTCAGTGATGAGAGAAAAGCAATTCCACACAAAGAAATAGGACACCATCAACTTTTATCACACATCACAGCAATGGCTTTTTTGTTTAATAGTGAAAGTGACATTTCAATTAAAAGTTCTTTAGCCTGTTGTTGTTTAGCCTGCCTCACCTCCTTATTTCATAAGGGACTATTTGAGTAGTAACTTAATATGCAGTTTAGGATTTTTCTATGCTGATGATAAATTTCCATCGACACACTCTCTTCTTTAGAGTTCTTTGTTAATAAGGGCTTCGGTTATGAAGTGGTTACATGGGATATGGGAGCAATCTCTGGCAGTGGAACAGACTTAATTTTACTAATCCTGGAAAGTCATTAGTATCATGTTCAATCTAACCAGCTCAGCCTGTTAACAAAAGGCAATTCAAAACACCTGACTCCTACAGCGATGTTACACTTGATGGAAAACCTGATTCAACATACGCAAATGTTCATGACTTAACAAAAACATGTGGCCAAACTATCATCCCAACAAGAGAAAAAAGGGCTTTCACAAGATCACAAAGATGCCTAGAACATCAATTATGGAGATATCAAAGGGAATCTGGACCTAGTAGATTAAATCACAAATAAATACATAAACAAATAATAAATATCAAAGGCTGACGAGGACTCGAAGCGACTGGAGTTTTTGGATGTTGCTAGTGAGAATGCAATATGACATAGTCACTTAGAAAACA
Source organism: Tarsius wallacei (assembly GCA_963574415.1). NCBI lineage: Eukaryota > Metazoa > Chordata > Mammalia > Primates > Tarsiidae > Tarsius > Tarsius wallacei. The sequence goes on from CAUYQG010207212.1 coordinate 4,823, forward strand.
ATTTTGCAGTTTCTTACGAAGTTACACATATACTTGCCATATGAGCCAAGACTGCCTAAGAGAAATGAAATTATATGGCCAATGAAAATACGTAAATAGTTACTGAAGCTCTATTCATAAACACCAAAATCTGTAAATACCTGAAATGTTCACCAATTGGTGAATAGATAAATTATGGCATATCCATACAATAAAATATTATTCAGGAATTTTTTTTAAATGGATGAAATTCAAAATCATAAAACTTGTGAAAGAAGCTAGACTCAAAAGGCTATATATATATATATCTATGAGATTCTGAAAACAAAATAAATCATAGGATCTCAGGGATTCGAGGTGGTAGGAATATTCTATATCTTTATTGTGCCTATAGTTATACAATAATATACTTTTCCAAATAAAGTGAATTTACACTTTAAAAGGATAAATTTTATCAGATCTAAACTGTACCTCCATAAACGTGATTTTTAGGAGAAGAAATTAGAGAAGGAATCTGCAACCGTTGCTAACATGCATGTGTACACACCCAGGGTCAGTCCAGGATTGGCACTTATCCTGAAGCTGGTACTATTAGAAGGTACACGTGTGGAAAGGGACAGTAGAGTGGGACTAGCTATAATTATTCAACTAAGCAAGCAATCATTCAAATAGACACAAGAACAGACCTTTCCTCATTGACTGAGACTGAGGGCACCTGTTTTCCCATCCACATTTTTTTTTTTTTGAAAGCAGGATTTATTGACAGGACAGAAGAGCTCCCACAGTGGAAGGGGGCCCAAAGGGGTTGCCTCCTGTCCAAATTTTGTGAAACTCATCACCAGCACACTGCAGCATATAAAGGGGAAAAATAATTCTTATGTGTAAAATAAATCATTAGGGAATTAATAATTGCCCATAAAAGAAGTTACAGTACACCAAATTGTCACTCTACTGATCACTTAAGAGCAAGTGGTGATTTTACACAACAAGAATGTTTTAAACAATAAAATATGATGTCTCTCATCCCACTTTAAGAGAGTCTTTAAACATGTTTGCCCATTTCATGGGTGATGTACGAGTGCACCTGCCCACACCATGCTGAGTGTTCAGCAGTTTTTGATCAAAAACAGTATGACGCCTATGCTCCAACCTCCCATATTCACCCAATCTCACCCTGAGTGACTTTTTTTGTTTCCCTGGATGAAAAATTTCCTCAAAGGGAAATGTTTTGTTGATGTAGAAGAGGTGAAACAAGAAATAACAGAAGCACTAAAAGGCATCAAATTGACGAGTTCAAAAACAGTTTTGAGCACTGGAAAAAGCATCTTGATAGGTGAATTGCATCAAATGGAAAGTAATTTGAATGTGAATGAAGTTTAAACATGTAGGAGTAAATACACTATTTTTTTATAAATAAATTCCAGGTTCTTTTGGTCCTTCCTCGTATGTCAACAAGAATTCACTCACTGATCTACAATTTTAGTCTTGTAGTCAAAATAAGTCAAGAGTTAAATGGATTTTATTTAGCAAAAGATGACAAACTATGAGTGAAAAGATGGTTTACCTTAGATGTTAAGCCATACAATGAAATAGACCACATAAGTAAATGGCTATGTTCACTCCCTTAGTGTACTTGCCTCATCGATGTTGATGCCCTAGATCAAAAGACAAGAGCAGCTAATTTGAAAAGAAACCCTTACCAGTTCTGCCCAGTGTATATACTCCCCAGTGCATCTACTCCCCAGTCATGAAAATGAATAATATAATAATGCCTGCTCTCAAAGTTCTCAAAATACCTATATTAATTCTCTCCATCAATAAGAGTTTCAGATGCCTAAAGTTAGGATTTGTAAAAAAAATTTGAGATCAAGCAATCCAAATTGTCATTCCATAACTGGCCAACTCAGTAATTTCAAAAAGAGCTCAAATGAAGACCAGACATTTGAAATGCTATGTAATAGACTTCTCTAACTTCAGGTCTCTGTAATAACCCACTTGAGCTATATTTTCAAGTATCATTTACTTTATTCATAGCTATTACTTTGCATACGAGGCAATTCTTAACAAAATGTAAGTAGCTCCTTCTTAATAAACTTCAGGGCCGGGCTCGGTGGCTCAGCCTGTAATCCCACGCTTTGGGAGGCCGAGGTGAGTGGATTGCCTGAGCCCGCGGGTTGGAGACCCGCCTGGGAAACTTGGCGAACCCTCATCTCTACAATTAAAAAAAAAAATCAAAAAAATTAGCCAGGCATGATAGTGTGTGCCTGTAGTTCTAGCTACTTGGAAGGCTGAGGTGGAAGGATCGCTGGAGCCCAACAGGTTGAGGCTGCGGTGGCCGGGAGCGGCCACTGCATTCCAGTCTGAGCAACAAAGTGAGACTCCAACTCAAAAATAAAAATAAAATAAAAATAAATAAATAAGTAAACTTCAGGTTGGCTTATGGTGTAATTAGTAGAGAAAAGTGTTCACATCCTTAATAATCCATATGACAAACATGTAGGACTTTACTCTTCAACTCTTTCCATGTCATACTAACTAAATTTCCAAAGATATTTTTTTCTTTAAAATCATAACTGCCAGTGTTTAGGAGTTAATTCTGCACAAAAGAGATGTATTTTTTCCTTCTTACGTCCTCAAACAAATATTATATATGTTGTACATTACTTACATAGATGACTATTTGGGCATTAGGGTTATCCTTACATGTTTGATTGGAGGCCAAGTGAGCTGCCAGGCATTTCCCTCCTAAGTAGTTGTCAAAGAATGCAAAGCAGGTCAGGAGCTCACTTCATACACATCTTTGTGGAAAGGTAAAAGACATGAGAAAAGGCAGAAAAAGAGAAAAAGAGAGAGAGGATATTGGGTAAGGCTAGATTTAAAAGGCTTTCAAGAAGATGAAAGCAATGAGCCAAATTTTGAAAGAATAAAGGAATACAGTTTGGCAAATTAGAACCTGGAGACAACCAAAGTGGTACAGAAAAACATACCAGCTGTTGTTTTCATTTGTGGCTGAGCACATGTGCAGCAGCCATGATCTCTCATCCCTCCTGGTTACACCTTCTGAATTCCCTGAAGAGTACCAGTGTATCTCTTCCGTTGGAAGTGAAGCATGCAGGGGAGAGAGCCAGGGGATACTGAACTTTCTCCCTGACTTAACATTCTTTACAGGGAAGGAGAAAAGCAAGGGGTGTAACATTGAGAGTATTTCTCTAAGCAGTGCCAACTTTCTTACTCTCCTAGAGGCCTTTCTTAGATACACAAGTGTTGGATGTCACATCTAAAGAAAATTACTGTAAAAAGGGTCTCTACATGCATAGGCTAGAAACATGTGTCTCAGCCTTTGACCATGGCATTTGGTTTTAAATGATCAGTATCTTTTGCTATTCTTAACTTAAACATTTTTATTTTATTTTTTAGAGCACTGAAAGGCTTTTATATAAACTCATTTGTATGCAAAATAGTGTACGTAAAATTCACTGTCCAATGCAGCTACATGTGGCTTTGAGCACTTGGAATGTAGTCAGTCAATATTAAGATATGCTGCAAATATAAAATACACACCCGATTTTCAAGCCTTAGTACAAAAAAAGAATGTAATATTATTGTAATTAACTTTAAAATGACATCAATGTTGAAATGATAATATTTTGACTCTTTGGCAAATTAAAATAGATTATTAAAATTAATTTGCCGGGCTCGGTGGCTCAGCCTGTAATCCCGCGCCTTGGGAGGCTGAGGTGAGTGGATTGCCTGAGCCCACGGGTTCGAGACCCGCCTGGGCAGGCGAAACCTCATCTCTACAATAAATCAAAAAAATTAGCCGGGCGTGGTAGAGCACGCCTGTAATTCCGGCTACTCGGAAGGCTGAGGCGGAAGGATTGCCGGAGCCCAGCAGGTCAAGGCTGCGGTGGCCGGGAGCGGCCACTGCACTCCAGTCTGGGCGATTGAGTGGGACTCGATCAACTCAAAGAATAAATAAATTAATTAATTAATTAATTAAATAAAAATTAAAAATTGTGATCATGGACAAATCAGTGAAACCTCCTGGGCTTAAACTCCCTCACTATAAAGTGAATAATAATATCTACCTCTTGGGTTACTGAGACCTAAATGAAATAATAGATGTTTGACATTTTATAGAAAGAAAACCAACCTTAAAATCTTCAAACAATAAAGTCTTAACAAAGTATTAGTAATTGTTAAGAGCCAAAAAAAGGTCTATATCCTTAGATATCCTGTGTGTGCATGTGCGCATGTGCACAAAGATACTCTGCAGCATTATTTAACAAAATAGCAGCAGCAATCAAATATAAAACAATGGATTATTTAAATACTGGGGAAGTAAACAATAAAGCACCACTGTAAACAATAGTTACTAAAATTTATAACAGTGGTCTGCAAACTTTAATACATGAAAATCACCTAGAAATGTTTATTAAAACTCAGATTCCTGGGTTCCACTCCCAGAGTTTCAGATTCAGGAGGTTTGGGATAAACCCATAAAATTACATTTTTAACAAGTTCCCAGATGGTGTTGACACTACCAATCCAGGGAACTTTGAGAACCGTATATTTATAATTAGGAAACTACTTAACATGAAAAATACTTAGGATATAATGTTTTGTGAAAATTTTTAACACAAAATGCTACCTATAATATGACTACAACCATGTAAAAACACATCATGTAGACAAATCTCAAGCAATACCAAATAAAAGTTACCTGTTTAGGATGGTGGGTTTTTTCCTTTAAGTTTTTTTAATGTCAGAGTTTAATTTTCTGTTAATTCAAAAGGAAAAAAATGTAGCTCAAAGACAAACCAAGAAAGAAAATAAATCCAATTCTATGTTTTCATCAAAGAAAAATAATGATACTGTGATAATAAATGAATCCCAAACTCTTACAAAAACTGTCCCATATCAGAGCCCTAGACTAAGAATAAACATCTTTTGTGTTTTAGTAGAAACACAGAGATACTCTACCGCCACTGAGTGCACCCTGGTGGTCCCAGAGAAAACCATCCGACAAGGAAGCAAGTACACAGGCAACCCACTGGTAGCAGACTGCACCATCCTACACAAAGATGACACCACTTAGCCATCTTCTTACTTGGTCTGCTCTTCAGAACACATAAGTGGCTACTTGTAAGAGCTGGCCTGAAGTAGGGATACATGGCTAAGGAATAGAGACTTAAATTTCCTTTGCAAAATTAAACAGTCAAAATCAGAAAACTAATGTTTATGAGGGCAACAAAGAGGAATATTTTATTAAAGGAATGAATGTAGTCCAATGACAGCATGGACAAGATTTGAAATATCTATTACTCAGATGCCGTGCGGTACTTGTTAAACTAGATACTTAGAAAAAATGTCTGTATTGAACTCTGTGAAATTAGTAAGAATGAATTTGTCATCCTAAAGTGGATTGCATTCTACGAAAGAACACAAACAATAGCATTATAGTATGGCTGTTCTGCATCTTAAAATAATCTATAAAATACACAGATTAAGTGAATGTTTAGTCTCATTACTAAATTTCTTAATACTCTATAACAGTTACATTCAGTGTATACACAGTTTAATTCTAATAACTGCACATTTATGAAGCCATAAGCAGCCTCATCTTCCTTTTCCCACAAAAAAAAACAAATTAAATTAATTGAAAAAGAGATATAAAGCTATAACTCTTTAAATTAATTAAATGATACACACATGAAAGAAAAGAAAAATACCTTATACACAAGTGAAACCACTACTCTCTTAAGCTATTATCCAACTGAGTTAACAGTAATATAAATTTGATATATCACTGATTATTTCACTGACATAAAATATATACCATGAGTAGCTTAGAATCAGCTCATACTGGGTGGTAGAAATGTGTATAATCTGGTGATATTTTATATTAGTTAATAAACTCCCTTTAATAAAAATTCCTCTTTATGCATTTGAAACCAATAGGTTATACAAGTTATTGAAATGCGTTGTAGCACGCACCTGTAGTTCCAGCTACTTGGAAGGCTGAGGTGGAAGGATCACCAGAGCCCAGCAGGCTGATGCTGGGGTGACCATGAGTGTGCCATGCACTCCAACCTCGGTGACGGAGTGAGACTCCAACTCAAAAAAAAAAAAAAAAAAAAAAACTGGAAGCATACCCTACATCCAGTTAATAACAAGAATCCAGTGTTTCATACATTCAACAATCCTAGACCTGAAAAAACATGAAACTCCAGACCACAGATCTTCTTTCACTCTAGTACTAATCAGCCAGACTGAAAGATCTGCAAGACACTGAACCTTATACCTCTTCTTTGGTATCTATTCTACACAGTAGTTCTTGAAATAAAATACTATATACTCTGGCCACAGTGTCTGGACATAGTGGGCACTGAAAATGCTATGCTCCCAACTATTTAAAATAAACCTGAGTGAAAAATATCTGTCTTCTACTTTTAGGAAAATTGAGACCAGCTATCAAAACCAGGGAAAAGATGACCTTATGCTCAATGGATTCCTGCCAAGATCCAAAAAGGGTTGAGAAAACATGTTTCTATAATAAATAGGGTCTCTTACTGCTTAGCGATCCTATGAAAATTTCACTTGATTTCTATGACTACATCATATTCCTTTAAAGATAGCTTTCAATGAGAGAAAGAGCTCAGATTTTGAAGTCAGGTATACACTAGGTTCAAATCCAGTTCTTCTCCTTCTTAGTTCTCCGATCTTGCATCAGTCACTTACAACTCTGGGCCACAGTCTCTCATCTATATAATGGGAATAATAATAATAATAAAATGCATAGTTGTTGTGAGAATCTGAGACATAAGTAATGTTCAGTAACAAGAGCTGACAAGGATGTGGAGAAATCAGAAACCTCATACATTGCTGGTGAAAATGTAAAATGGTACAGCTACTTTGGAAAACAGTTTGGCAGCTCCCCTAATGGTTAAATACAGAGTTACCATATTACCCAGCAATTATACTTCTAGGTATATACCCAAGAGAAAGGAAACACATATACATAAAACTACTTTACACAAATGCTCATTGCAGTGTTATTCAGGATGGCAAAAAGTGGAAACAACCCAAATGTCCACTAACTGATGAATGTATTAATAAAATGTGGTCTTTCCATACAATATGCTGAATATTATTCAGCAATACAAAGGAATAAAGTTTGTACTGATATACGCTATAACAATGATGAACCTTGAAAACACGCTAAGCAAAAGAAGCAAGTCACAAAGGAGCACATATTGTGTAATTCCGTTTATACAAAAATGTCCAGAAAAAGCAAATCTACTGAATCAGAAAGTAAATCAGTGGTTACCTAAGCCTGGGCAAACGGGGAGAAAGTGAAGGGGTGATGAGGCATGGGTACAAGGTTTCCTCCTGAGGTAATAAAAATGTTCTATAATGGATTGCAGTAAAAGAGGCACAACTCTATAATTACATTGAAAGGCACTGAAATATACACTTTACATAGGTGAACTGCACGTTATATGAATTATATCTCAATAAAACTTTTTAAAATTCCTATACTGCAATATACATACAATTATATATGAAATATCCTAATTCATATATCCAAAAGCAGAGAATTAAGATTATATAGATATTATAAAACAGATACTACATAATCCCAATTATGTATTTAAAGACAGTTAATTATCTTCTTCCAATACATCTGAGGAGCAGACTTCTACTTCTAGCCATGATGAAACAATTGATCCCAGACAAGCCCTCCCTAGGAAACATCTATAAAAGCAGATAAAATATATGACTCTACTATTTTCAGGCACTAAACAATAGGCAGCATAGGAGGTATGTACCACATTTACTCCAGCTTTCTGCCTGTGACACTTTCCTAACTGCACCACAAGGAGGTAGAACCCAAGCCCAAGCATGATGGTCTCAATGAATTGAGATGCAGAGACCCAGAGTTCTAGGGTACTGAAGTGGCAAGAATGCACAGGACAGGACACTGGGAAGAAGGCAATAATGCAGAAGGAGTAGCCCAGAAGTTGGTATGGGGGTTTCTTCAATGCCCTTGACTAAAGGCTGGACTAAACAGTAAGCCAAGCTGAAAGGAAATGATACCAGATGGAAACTCCAAGCTGTGTGTTAGTCTCAGGAAGGAAAGGAAAGAGACACAATTAGTAAATATAAACATAAGACCTAGCATAGAGTTGCTGCTACAGGTCTGAGAGCTGAATAGATACTAGAGGCTACTCTCTGCTGGGAGACACTGGAATTCCAATCCATTCAGAACCGAGAGGACTGGGCATGGTGGTTCACATCTATAATCCCAACAATCTAGGAGGCCAAGCAGGCAGATTGTCTGAGCCCAGGGGTTCAAGACCAGCCTGGAAAACATAGTGAAACCTCATCTCTACTCAAAAAAAAATAAAAAATTTAGCAGGGTGTGGTGGCATACACCTGTGGTCCCAGCTACTCAGGATGCTGAGGTGGAAGGATTGCCTGAGTAATCCTGAGGTTGAGACTGCCTTGAGCCATGATGATTGTTGTGATCGTGCCATTGTACCCCAGCCTGGGCAACAGAGTGAGACCCAGGCTCAAAAACAAACAAAAAACCAAAGAGACATTGCTGCACACTTTTGACACTCAGGTAAAACCGTGGAAAAGACATGCACTAGAGCAAAGGCCAAGTTTTAGAACAAAGAATAAAACCTAAATAGACTGGCCACAACATAAAATGAAATCAATCCTGAAAGAATCAAAAATATTTTATGCTTGCAAAAACAAAACTCAACACTCTTTAAAGAAGGACAACACAATGAGACTTCCTATAATGTGTCATCTACAACGTCCAAATAATCAGGCAATGTGCAAATTACTAAAATGTACAACATCAGAAATGAATTGGGGCTGTGTGTGATGGCTCATCCCTAAAGTCCCAGCACTTGGGGAGGCAGAGGTGAGATGATTACCTGAACCCAGAGGTTCAAGATCAGCCTGAGCAATTTTGAGAGATCTCATTTCTACAATAAATCAAGAAATTAGCTGGGCACGGTGGTACATGCCTGTAGTTTCAGCTATTTGGAAGGCTAAGACAGAAGAATCACCTGAGCTCAGCAGGTCAAAGCTGGGGAGACCATGATCATACCACTAAACTCCAACCTAGGCAACAGAGTGAGACTCTGACAGAAAGAAAGAGAGAGGGAGGGCGGAAGGAAGAAATTGGATGGGCTTAATTTTAGATTGCAAATTACAGAAGAAAGGGCCAATGAACCAGAAAATATATTAGCATAAATTCTCCAATCTGAAGAATACAGAATATATTATCAAACAGTTTAACATTTGTATAATTGAAACCCAAATAGGAGACAAGAAAGAATCGGACAGAAAAACAATATTAGAAGAAATAATGGCCAAAAGTTTCCCAGTTTTGTTTTAAAAAATCAACCTTAGGATCCAAAAAGCTCAGTGAACTCCAAACAAGATAATTACAGACACCATACTAGCCACATCACACTCAAACTGTAGAAAATCAAAGTTAAAGAAAAAAATATGCTAAGGATAGGGGAATAGGCACATTCCACAGAAGTGACCAAGTATATAAAGCTGACTCCTCATCAGAAATGATGAAGGCCAGAAGACAATGGAATGATCAACTGTCAACCCAGAATTTTATGTCCAGCAAATATATCTTCCAAAAATGAGGGTAAAATACATTTTCAGACAAATGAAAGCTAAAAGAATTGTCACCAACAGAATTGCACTATTAATTGCACTACAACTAGGAAGCCCTTCAGGTTGAAAAGAAATGATACCAGATGGGAACTTCAATCTGTGAGCTGGTCTCAGGAAGGAAAGAAGAGTCAAAATAAGTAAATATAAAAGACTTTTTTCCTTCTCTTAATCTCTTTAAAACTATCTGTTTAAAGCAAAACTAACATTGTATTATGAGGTTTATAAAGTATGCAGCACAAAATCTGGTATTACAATTAGACTGTTGTAAAGTTTATTACTTATTTATTTGTTTGTTTGTTTATTGAATCGGAGTCTCACTCTGTCGCCCAGGCTGGAGCACAGTGGCATGTTCACAGTCACCACAGCCTCAATCTGCTGGGCTCAGGTGATCCTTCCTCCACAATCTTCCAAGTAGCTGGAACTACAGGCCCATGCCACCGTGCCAGGCTAATTTTTTGATTTATTGTAGAGATAACATCTCACCATGTTGCCCAAGCTTATCTCAAACCTGTGGGCTCAGTCAATTCTCTCACCTTAGTCTCCCAAAGTGTTGGGATTATAGGCATGAGCCACTGTGCACAGCCATTGTAACGTTTTACATAGAACAGCACAATATTAACTCTAAGCAGACAGTGACAAATTAAGAATGCATGGTATAATCCCTAGAATAATCACTTTAAAAATAGAGGCATAGGCTGGGCACAGTGGCTCAAGCCTGTAATCCCAGCACTTTGGGAGGCCAAGGTGAGAGGACTGCCTGAGCCCACGGGTTCAAGACCAGCCTGGGCAACTTCACAAGACCACATCTCTACAATAAATTTAAAAAGTAGCCAGGCATGGTAGTGCACGCCTGTAGTTCCAGCTACTTGGAAGGATGAGGCAGAGGGATTACCTGAGCCCAGCAGTTCGAGGCCACAGTGGCTGTGAGAGTGCCCCTGCACTCCAGACTGGGTGATGGAGTGAGACACTAACTCAAAAAAAAAAAAGAAAAAACAGGGAGGGATAGATAAAAAATGCAAGAAAAAAAGAAAAAAATGCAAAACTAATACTATTCAATGGAGTCAATGTAACTAAGAAAAACTCATATAAAATACCACTTTTAGTAAAAGAAAACAAACAATTCCCCAATAGAGAAAGTTGGCTAATAATGCGATATGCATTTTACAACAGAAACAATGATTTAATTGGTGACTATGACATAAAATGTCTGGATAAAGATAGCAAAAACAAAATTTGAGGCTGGAAAGGAATCTAACCATTTAATATTTAGGGACAAAAGAATTCCCCAGTGCCAAAAGAAATAAATACTGGAATACATAAAGCCTGTGTCCCCAACTCTGAGCTACAACCAAATGGAAACCAGTTGCTTTTTATGAAAGAAAGTTTGAATACCAAGTATTTTTAATATTTGTACAAATTAGAAATAAAATTTGAAGTCTAATAACGAAAATAACATCACTAAAAGCCAAAAATGGCATTTTAGCACCAACTATATAAACCTTTACAGTATCTGTTATGTTTAACAGAAATAAAATAAAATGCTTACCAGTATTACTGAATCATTTTAGTTTTGTTTTTTTTGGGGGAGGTGGTTTTTATGAGTTGGAATCTCACTCTGTCACCCAGGCTGGAGTGCAATGGCATGCTCACAGCCACCGCAGCCTCGACCTGCTGGGTTCAGGCAATCCTTCTGCCTCAGCCCAAGTAGCTGGAACTACAGGTGTATGCCACCATGCCCAGTTAATTTTTTAAATTACTGTAGAGACAAGATCTCACCAAGTTGCCCACACTGGTCTCGAACCCCTGGGCTTAGGCAATCCTCTCACCTCCACCTCCCAAAGTGCTTGAATTACAGGCTTTAGCCACGACACTCAGCCATTTTAGTTTTGAAAGCAGGTAATATTCACACAGTTCAAAACTCAAAACATACAAAAAAGGGTATACAATAAAATGTCTCTGTCCCCTGCTCTATCCTCCAGTCACCAATAAGAAGAAAAACAAATATCATTAAAATACAATCAGGGGACACATATACTCCAATTGCTTCCTGTGAGACCACAGACATGGTAACACATCTCATAACACCAGAAATAACATTTTATTTTTTAATTGGAATTATTTCAAAGCTCACAAAACAGAAAACATCTGGATGACAAGAGAATCACATATGAATGCCAAAAAGGAGATCAAATAGAATGTTAAAATAAAGCATGACCAAGGAATACTGGGAGGACACAACAAAATGAAATAAACAAAAATATCAGCTAAGGGTCTACAAATTAGTCTGATCAACACATGACAGAAAGTCTGCAGTAATAGAACAAAGGACAGGGTTACAAGTTTCTGTACCTAATTCCCAAATTAGTCACTAAAAAGCCAACAGCACAAATAAGACTTGTAAAACTAACCCCTGCTTACACATCAGATCATTCCTAAAGACTGATACCAACAAAAAAGAATGGCATCTGTGAGACTCAAAGAACACGTGAATGATTTACAAAGAAAAACATCAACTTACTACCACAGACCTCCTCAGATAAAAGGCTTCATATTTCATACTTTCCAAGTCTGGATTGCCAATACTTAATTAAGGGCCAAATTATTCAGCTAGGAGTGATTTTTTTTTTTTTAAGTTGGAGTCTCACTCCATCGCCCAGGCTAGAGTGCAGTGGCACACTCACAGACACCCCAGCGTCGACCTGCTAGGTTCCGGCGATCCTTCTGCCTCAGCCTTCCAATTAGCTGGAACTACAGGCATGCACTACCATGCCAACCTAATTTTTTTTTTTTTTTTATGGTAGCAATGAGGTCTCAAACCCATGGGCTCAGGCAATCCTCTCACCTCGGCCTCCCAAAGTGCTGGGATTACAGGCTTGAGCCACTGCACCCGGCCTGGGGTGATTCTTATTTGCCCTCCCTTGCTTTCAATTTAGCCACTTCACTAATGTTTTCACCTGAGAAATAAAAAGGTGCTGAATAAAAATACAATTCTTGAAGGTCCTTAGACCACCATTTCTCCAAATTACAAGACAACCAAAAAGTGCCAAGATTTTTAGCTACTCCTATATTCCTAAGAAGAGAATTCTAAGAGACCATTGGCCTAGTGGCCCACTACCTATGGCATACCTTATTCAAAAGGAGTTGAGAAAAGGAAATACAAATGGTTTCTAAGAAGTCCCTTATTCCTAGTCTGCTTGAGAAAAATGGAATTCCAGTGATATCCCTCACGATCTAACTCCAATATATAGTTTTAATACCTTTAAAGAAACCACTAAGAGTAAATTGAAAATGGATCCCTGTAGCAAATTAGGCAAGACAATACTGTGGCAAAAACCACATTACTGCTGCTATCACCTGCTTTCTCGTTGGCAAAGACCTGCCTCCAGAAGATAATGGCATTCCCAGCCTCCTCGGCAGCTAGGCATGCACAGGCACATGAAGCAAACTTGGACAATGAGATATAAAGGAAAGTCTACTGGGATAACTTCTGTTAAAAACTGTCCTTTCTAGCCGGGCTCAGTGGCTCAGCCTGTAATCCCGCGCCTTGGGAGGCTGAGGTGAGTGGATTGCCTGAGCCCGCGGGTTCGAGACCCGCCTGGGCAACTTGGTGAGACCTCATCTCTACAATAAATCAAAAAATTAGCCGGGC
>CAUYQG010207218.1:0-67448 GCA_963574415.1 Tarsius wallacei
CTTGGGAGGCTGAGGTGGAAGGATCGCCGGAGCCCAGCAGGTCGAGGCTGCGGTGGCCGGGAGCGGCCACTGCACTCCAGTCTGGGTGACAGAGTGAGACTCCAACTCAAAAAAAAAAATAAAAAGAATAAATTAATTTTATCTGGTTTACAGGGAAAATGTTATAGTCTTATAACGGAGGCCAAAAGAAAATTTAGAATAGGGACAGACCAGAGAAAGAGAAAGGAAGTCATTATAATAGGAGATAAAGACCTGTATACATTAATAAATCAAAAATATTGCAGAGCTAATTTGAAATTTTAATTGACGAGACAACTAATTGGATTAATGGCATAAAGGTAAAATTCAAGATTATATTAAGGTCTTAGTGGGGTGAGAGGAAAAATGATAATACTATCTACTAAAAGCAGCATGAAACCAAACAAAATCCCAAGTCCAAAAGGACTTCTTATAACAGAGAAAATCTAAGCTCTGTTTTGAGATACATTTATGGTCATCTACTATGACGTCATCTAACTATAAGCATCAAGTATATAGTCTTCCATTTAAATCTTGAGCTTGGGGGAGAAATCTAGGCTGTAGACAGAACCAGTTTCACAGCAGTTGCACAAGGCCCCGTGCACCATGCTCTGCTCTTGCTTTCTTAAAACTTTCAATAATGTGCGAACAAGGAACTCTACTTTCAAATTTTGTACTGGTCGCACAAATTATGTATACAGTCCTGACTTCAGATTTTAATTTGGAAGTCATCATTTTACTAGGAATAAAGTCATTGGAATAAATGAGACTGACAAAGCAAAAATACAAGATCAAAATTAAGAAAAACGATTTAATTGATTCTATTGCTTCCATGCTCACTAGAAAATGTTGGTGATGTTTATTAATTTGGTGTTTTGATAATTTAATAATGGCTATTTGTTTTGCTAATTTGTTTTGTTTTCTGATTGGGGGAACTTACAAGGCTTGCTTGTGTTAGGCATTTATTTGAAAGACCATCAGTAAGCATTGCTATGTGGCTATAGCAACTTGAAGACTTAATTGCTTTAAGTAGCTATACCATTTCAAGTTATGTATGTCACTGAATCAATGGCATAGAGATCCTTTAGGTCCACTGGGATTTAATTTAAAATAATTTCTCCTACATTATAAGCATTGAACAGATTTGTTTCTGCTGCTGCCATTAAAATATGCTTACTATGAATATAGCAGACATTTGTTTTCCTTTTTTATTATATTCATGCAGTAAATAAAAGCTAAATTTTAATTTAAATGATTTTGAATATATTTTTTCTCATTATAATTTATCTCAGGCACATTTTTAAAAAAATAATAAGAACCCAGGCAACTGAGACTAGAGAAAAATCTTATAATTGCTCTCTCCTATGACAAGGAATACCTGCCAGTAAGAATGCTCAGATTTGTGCACTTAAGCATCGCCTGAGAAGGTCAGGAAAAGATGTGAGTGTCTGCTGGAGATAGGAAACCTAGATATAGGGCCACTGAATACCTCCCTTATAGTTTCCATATTGAGCTGGACTTTTTGCAATGTTACCCACTGGACTTTTGCTCTCCAGGTCTAATTTATTGCAAATGAACCAAACAGTAGATTAAACATTGACAGTGCCTAATCATATTTCCAATTATCTTATTTCTATATTAAGTAATTTTTCCACAATCTTTACCTTTGAAAGATTACAAATACAGTGACAAAAATATGTTGTCTGCCCGTTTTTTTCTTTTTTCTCTCTTAAAAAAAATGTTATGGGAGAAAAAATTCCAGTATAATTTTCAAAATCATGTGCACAATCGACTCTGTAATTAAGATTAGATATTTAGGTCAGTTATATTTTGCCGTAGGTTCAGAATTCTTTTTAAACAAAAACATACTGTTGAATAACATTTTTCCCAGAAATTCTTCAGTAAGAACGCAAAAATATTTATGGAGTGTTTACTAAGTGTGAAGTACTCTGCTTTGGGTAAAGGATAAATTGAGTTCAGTGCTATTTGTTGTAGAAACATCATGTATAGAAATAAAGAACTATAAAGGTGTGAGGATTTGATGTGTATACCTATATATCTGTACTTACACATCTATATGTCTGTGTTAAATGTATATAAAAATTTGTTTGCCTGTAATCGTGGTTGATATGAGTCTATCTCTGTGTATAAATTCACTCTCGAGGTATTAATACAAATACGTTTCTAATTTTACCTAGAAAAACTTAATATATGAAAGAGAAAACTGTCTTTTGAAAATTCTTGGAAACTTCTGACAACTCCTGCCCAGGGTCATCGGTATCCCGTATGTTCTCTATGTTTTCAATTTTAAACTTGTTAAAAAAAATAGAACATTACACCCCTTCAGACAGAAGCCATGCAATGGACCATATAGATGAAAACCCTAGGTTCATATATTTATTAAGATACTAATTTTTATCAGGTTGAGGACATAAGGTACACATTACCAACTGGATAGTTTCTTTCAACTAATCTTTATTTTCACAAAATACCTTGACTTGATGTCCTATTGTGATATACTCCAATCTCATCATCTGATTTTTTCTATCTGGATCTCTGGGATTTGTCCTTCACTGAGCGTTCCCAGGCCCATCATCTCATATATAGATGGTACCTTATAAATAATATTAATAACCTCCCCAAAAGAATATTACATTGTTGGCAAATTTTTTAATGTTCAAAAGCATTTAAAGTCAGGTATAACTTATTCCAGGGCTATCGACTTATAAAATTATATGATTCAAATAATTATTCTCCTTAATATATTTTGAACTTCTATATTAATTTTAAGAAAATTATTTATGTTGTATTTTAAAACATAATAATTGAAAGGCAGGGAAGTAGGCTATAAACCCACCTTTGTTGTCAAATATTGGCAAATAAATGAATAATATGCTCCTTGTAAAAATGATAGTCTGCTTGATACAATACTAAGCCATTATTCAAAATGTAGAATTTTAGCAAGAATTTACTTTTTCCGCTAAACAATAAAGGTGATGCCACAGTAGCAGCATATCAAGTAATCAGTGCATTTCATAGTCAATGTAATATTACATATAACAATCTTTATTTTCATATTTTCTTTCTTCTACTTAGGTATTCATTTTTGTGTGTATTTGTGTGTATGCAAATTATGAAAAGGAAGTAAAGATAAATGGCAGATGAAAGTGGTATGAGTTTGAAAATAATGACACTGAAAAAGGAAGGAGGAAAGGAAGGGAAAGGGAAATAAATTACCTTTTGTCAATTGTGAGACACATACTGGAATTGAAATCAGCATGTAATGTTGAAAATATATGCATATATATACATATATATGTATATATCTCCATATTCTTTTGAAAATATAAATTTTGGGCTAATATTTTGGCTGAGAGTGTTAGAGAAAGAGAAGAAATTCTTCCTGTATACAACAGATTTGACCTGTACATGTGGAGTTTCGTCCTTATTAAAATCTTTTTTTCCTGATGGCTACCCTACAAAGTTTGAATTTGCTTATCCAGGCTCCTCTATCTCATAAGGCAATTCATTATCTAACATTTGTCTGTCTGTCCCTTCCTTCTTTCTTTCCTTCCATTTCTTTCTCCTCCTCTGTTTCCTCTTCTTCTTTTCCTCCTTTCTTCTTCTCCTCCTCCTTCTTCTTCCTTTCCTCCTCCTCCTCCTCCTCCTCCTTTCTCCTTTCACTTTTCTCCTTTCTCCTTCTCCTTCCTTCTCCTCCTCCTCCTCTTGTATCTCCGTCACTATCTTATGGTTACTGTGCATGCAAACATTCTATTTTTCTAAATACATTATGCTTTTATTTGAAAGTTTGAAAACAGCAAATTATAATAATGTAAGCTATGTAATTTAAAATTAATTTAAATCGTAATTAAATATAACAATTTAATACTCAAAATATATTTCCTGCAGCTAAATTATAATATCCCTACAAGTAAATAATACAATATTTGAAAATTGCATGCATATGGCATAATTTTGAAATGCAGAAGCATGAATCTATTGGGCTTTATTTTTTTTTAAACATTTGAAACTTTTATAAGTCGAATACTTTTTCTCTACTTAACTCTAGTACATACAATGATGCTATTATGAACTTTTCGGTAGTTTTTCTCAAGTAATATTATTAAAGTTATGAAGTTAAAGTACTAGGTTACCTTTTCTGGAAAATTTGAAGAGGAGCCAGAAATTGATAAATGCACTGACTGTAGTTCTAATATACAATAAGCAATGAAATAGACCATACTTTGAATTAGCAATACAGGAAAAATGTTAGATGAACATCAATTCCAAATAGATGCAGACATTGTCAAAGGTTTAAACGTACTGATTTAGATGAGTAGCTCTTTCTTTTGAAATTAATGGTACAAATCTATTTTCAAACCCATATGATATGCAGTATTGAAAAAAAAAAACAGCATCTTCGTTTAATTACTAGATTCTTTTTGCTGTTTTATTTTTGACTTTGTTTTTCTTTCTGAAAATTTAAGAGCAAATGCATTTTTTCTTGATTACATTGAAATAAACTCTTATTTGACAAAAAAAAAGTTTCTGAAACTCTTCAAATTTTCCAGAAAAGGTAACCAAGTACTTTAACTTTATAACTTTAATAATATTACTTAAGAAAAACTACCTAATGTTCAATAAATATTTACCCCTTTGGTGAAGCATTTTGTTTCACAATGAAGTACTCATCTATGGCTGGTTTTGTAATGATCGCATTCTGGTCAGATCACCAATATACCTAACGCATGCTTACTAAAGAGCAATCATTATATACTGGGGCAGAGACTATATCCATCTTCTATATATTGTATATCTCTGTATCTTCTATTTTATATATTTAACACGTCTAACTCAACTTAGGTGCTTAGAACTTTACTGAATGATTATATCAATTATTTTAAATTAAATAATTATCCTTTCATCTGAAAAATTACCAACAGGGTTAGAATAAAGAGTTCATTTAAAGCTAAGGAACAGGCTACTATCTATTCATGTCTTCTTACTCTCCCTATTTTGCTTCTCTTACCATCAACAAAAGATATAAATTTGAATATGGAGAAAAAACAAAAATAAAAACAAAACAAAACAAACAAAAAGTATTCCAGTTCAAGAAGAGACAACTCTAATTTTCATGCAAGCATATGCAGTCATATAACTAGAGGTACTTCTTCAGAAAGTTGTATGGTTCAAATCTTTTATTTTATTTTTATTTTTTCTGACTTTTAAAAAATATTTTATTTAATTTTAGAGTTGTGGGGTATAAGTGAGGATTTACTACATAAGTTACATGCAGGTGAAGCTTGGGCTACTAACTGGCCCTCTCTTCCACTCACAGTGCACCAGGTACCCAGTGTTTGCCAAGCTCCCCCCTTCCATGCTCTCCTCCCCCCCAGTGGCGTCTAGTATCTGCCAATCCCACACTTGTGCTTATGTGCCAGTCATCAGGGCCCTCGTATGAATGAGAACATGCAGAATTCAGTTAGTTGTTTTTGTGATAGTTCACATAGTATGATGTTCTCCAACCGCATTCATGTTGCTGCAAAGAACAGGATTTTGTTCTTCTTTATGGTTGCATAATATTCCACATATATACGTACCACATTTTCTTTACCCAATTTTCAGTGAGGATCTAGGTTGGTTCCATGTGTTTCCCATTGTGAATAGTGCTGCAATGAATATACATGTGCAGGTATCTTTTTCATAGAGTGATTTATGTTTCTCTGAGTATATTCCCAGAGTATATGAATCCCTGAGTATTTGAATCTCTGGGATTATTAGATCATATGGAAGCTCAATTTTTAGTTCTTTGAAAAATTACCACACTGCTTTTCACAAAAGTTGTACTAGCTTACATTGCCAACAACAGTTTAGAAATGTTCCCTTTTCTCCACAGCCCTAGCACCTATTACCTTTTGACTTCTTACTGATAGCTGTCTTTAACAATATTAAGCAGCAACATCTCAATGTAGTTTGGAATTGCATTTATCTGATGATTAGTAAGGCTGAGTATGTTTTCATGTTTGTTGGTTGCATGAATGTCTTCCTTTTAGAAGTATCTGTTCATGTATTTTGCCCACTTTTTTTTTCTGTCAATTAATTTGAGTTCCTTGTAGATCGTTGATGTTAGGTCTTTGTCAGATGCATAGCTTGCAAATATTTTCTCCCATTCAGTGGGTTGCCTCTTTCCTCTCCTGATGGTTTATTTTTCTGTGCAAAAAATTGTAGTTTGTTAAAGTCTCATTTGTCAACCTTAGCTTTTGCTGCATTTGTTTTTGAGGACTTGGCCATGAATTCAATGCCTACTCTGATGTCCAGGAGTGTGTTGCCTACATTTTTTTCTAAGATTCTTATAGTTTAAAGGTATAGTTTGTGCCTGTCTGAGCTTTTGTGATGCATGGAATCCTTCTTTCATTTCTGTGCTCAGAACTTTTGTAAGCATCTCCTGAAAGGTTGATCTGGAGATGGCATATTCTTTTAGTATTGGAGGCTTAGGAAGAATTTTTCTCCTTAATTGGTAAAGCTTAGCTTGGCAGGATAGGAAATTCTTGAATGGAATTGCCTTTCCTTATGAATGTTAAAAATGGGGCTCTGGTCCCTTTTGGCTTGTAGGGTTTTTGCTGAAAAGTCTGTTGCAATTCTGATGGGTTTATCCCGGTAGGTGGTCTGTCCTTCTCTCTAGCTGCCTTTAGGATTTTTTTTTCTTTTATGTTTACCTTGTGGAGATGGATTATGATGTGTCTTGGGGATAGTCTTATCATGTATACCTTCCAGGAGTTCTCTGCATCTTTTGTATTTGGATAGTTGCCTGTCTTGGAAGGCTTGTTCCAGCATGTTCTCAGTTTCCCCTTATGTCTCAGGAATGCCACTTAACCATATATTTAGTCTCTTTATGTAACACCAAACCACTCATAGACTTTGCTTATTTTTCTTGAGCATTTTCTCCTTGTTTTTGTCAGACTGGTTTAGTTCAATATTTTGATGCTAGAGCTCTGAGATTTTTTTCATCTTGTCCCTGATCAGGACTGGTAGTTCTGGATAGGCTTCATTGCTTAGGGTCTGTGAGCACCTTTGTTAGGTGATGCCTCTTTAAGGCTTTGGGGATTGTCAGTGTTTCTTCGCTGATCCTTTCTCATCTGTGAAAACCAAATCTTCTCTTTTTTTAAGTTATTTTTTTTGTTTTGTGGCTTTATAGTTAGATATGATTGCTACTGTTGGGGTAACCTTTTGTGATTTTTTTTTTTTAATTCCACAGAGTGCTCCCATGTTGTGTTGAACTCCTTCCTTTGGGGGCTGTAGTCTATGACGGCTCAACCACAGTCGATCCTACTGATTTTCTGGGTCCAGCTGTCATATGAAAGAGTTTCTACAGGTAAAGAGCAACCATCACGACCACAGGCACCTTCACCCTACCACCTCTAGCTCTACCTCTTTTGCTATGTCTAACTCAGAATGAAAAGTGACTTTCCACCACAAAGTTTTTCCCAATGTCAAGGACAGCCAAAGGGCATTTAAATCCCCAGTTACAAGCTCTCTGGGGGATCAGGATAGAGTAGGACCCCCTAGCCACTTTGGCATCACTGTCAAAATGGCAGCACCATCCATTGCCCAGAAGCCATCCTACAGTCAGATAGGGACTACTGGGTGTTTCCCTTAACTCCTTCTTTCCCACTAGAGGCTGATCTGTGTTCAGAACTCAAAAGCAGCAGAATCTTCCATAGTTTGCCTAAAACCAGCACATGCTGCAGCAGGACCTGTACTTCTGGCAAGTGAAAGGTGGTTAGGTGATCTTTCCTGGCCTAGGGGCTAGACATCAAGCACTGCACATGGGATACCAGCTCTCACAGATTAGTTGGCCATAGGTACTCAGAGTTTGGATGGGTTTTCAACTTCATGTGGGCTCCAGCAGTTCACTAGTGTGTTATACCCAGGTTGCCTCCCACATTAAACTGGAATCCTGTGTGCCTGGAGGAGGGAAACAATCACAGACTTTGTCAGTAGCACTCATTTCTTCTCACATATGAGACAGGACTTCAATTCCAATGTGTGCCTGGTGCTTGGCAGGGATCAGGTCTCCCATCTCCAAGGTGGCCACATACTCTTTTCCCTCTCACTGCCTTCCTCTTTTCCTCTGTGTGTCTCAAGTCATCTACAGGATATGGGGTACATCCTCTATCTTGGCCTGTTCAAATTGCTGGGGGTCACTGGCTGCTGGGTCTCTCCTTCTTGGTCTTCTCTGCAAGGGAGATGCTGGCCAGCTACTACTAGGTGGCCATCTTGGATGACTTCACCATATCTTTTATCTTTATTTTCTTTGAGCACTGTTTTGAAGTTTTCATTGTAAAGGTCTTTCATATCTCTGGTTAAGAAGCTGCCTAGGTATTTCTTTTTTTTGGGGGGAGGGGCTATAGTGAATGGAACTATACTTTTTATTTGGGTTTCTGTTAGTTTATTATTGGTGTATAAAAATGTGATTGTCTTTTGGACATTTATTTTATACCCTGAGACTTTGTCAATGTCCTGTATCAGTGCAAGGAGGTTTTTGGCAGATTTTCTTGGGTTTTCAAGGTATACAATCATGTCATCTGCAAAGAGAGATACCTTGATTTCCTCTTCCTGTTTGGATACCCCTAATCGCCTTCTTTTCTCTGATTGCTCTAGCTAGAACTTCCAAAACTATGTTGAACAGTTGAACTATATTTTTTTAAAAAAGAAGAAAATGAGATGTTTTAGATAATATATTATAACATTTCTAATTCTCTTTTTTTCTGAGGGTGGTTTTGCTGTTTTTTCTTTGTATTTTGCCTAAACAAACTATAAGATATGTCCACCTTGTGGTGGTATGCAACCATCGATGTCTCTGGACATATTTTTTATTCTTAATTTTTAATTTTTTTACCCTGGCTTCTTTTTTTTTTTTTTTTTTTTTTTGAGTTGGAGTCTCACTGTTGCCCAGACTGGAGTGCAATGGCCACTTCCGGCCACTGTAGCCTCGAACTGCTGGGCTGTGGCAATCCTTCCGCCTCAGCCTTCGGAGTAGCCAGAATTACAGGCACGCGCTACCATGCCCGGCTGATTTTTTAAATTTATTTATTGTAGAGATGAGGTCTCGCCAAGTTGCCCAGGTGGGTCTCGAACCCGCGGGCTGAGGCAATCCACTCACCTCAAAGCCTCCCAAAGGCGCGGGATTACAGGCTGAGCCACTGAGCCCAGCTTACCCTGGCTTCTTATTGGTTTCACCTGTGTCAGTGATTTGAATGGAGGTTGGACTCAAACATCTTGAGACATAAATCTCTCCACTCTTTGCTGACTGATACGTGTGTGGCCTGAGAATGTATTAAAATTTGTGATCAGTTAATTCTCCCTTGGAATGTATTTTTCTCCCAGATCCCTCGGGTATCTCTCATGCATTTGTGTAGTTTTCCATTCAGTCAGAGATGTTCGGAGAGCTGATCTCATTTCCAGCATCTCTCCATTGAGTTTCTGAGTTATTTAACAATTCTTACCCCCAAAAGAATGGTAATCTCAGGTTAACAAAGCAAATGCTTTTTTTCTGTTCCTAGCCAGGTTCATCAGTTTTAGCTGAAAAAGCTTCAGATCTACACCCTCACCTCTCACCCCAAATCAAGTCCACCCCCTATGGTAACCTCATGTCTTTATCAATCCATCTAAGGAGAGTGGATAAAGAGGGGAGTTTACCTGATTTAATAACAATAATAATACAGGATATTCCATTAAATTTGAAATTTAGATAAATGATGAGTAATTTTTGGTATAAATATATTCTTTGCTATATTTTAGACATACTTATACTAAAAAAGAATTTGCTACTTATCTAAAATTTAAATTTAACTGGGAATATGGTGTTTTATCTGGCAACCTTGGGAGTATGGAAGGAGCCTCAGGTCACATAAGCTTGTAGTTCTTACCTGAAATTCTCTCACTATCCAGAATAAACTCTTACAAATTTGTTGTCTGCATTTGGTCAATTTCCAGTGCCCTTAAATGGTTGTTTATGACAATTTTACCCAGTTTAATACTTGCTTTGCAAACAGAAATCGCCATCACCTTCATCCTGCTGTAACTAGAAACTGACTTCCTTTAATTTATAGATGTAAATATTTTTAGAAAAAAATTTAGTTGGTCTCAGGTTAGGGTTAGGGTTAGGGTTAGGGTTAGGGTTAGGGTTATCTAAGAGAATAAAGGGGGAAAATGGCAGTTCTCTTATAACTGAACCCAGATTTAAGGGCAGCATTTTTAGATCATTTCTCCACAGAGAAAGCTCTCAAAAGAAAACTGAGAACGCTAAGCTTTCTTGTATAGCCAATTCCATATCCCCACAGTGAGAGGATCCTTCTGGGCTCTTTGATGGTAGTGAAAATCCCCATTTTGTAGTAGTGAATCCTTCACCATCATGGAGAGACTTAGGAAGGTCTGAGCTTCATAATAGTTCAGTACTAGACACTAAAGTCAGAGATAGGCCAACCAAATTGCTCAGGGTACAAGGATTGGCAAGAACAATGACTTGGGCTTGAGCTTCATTGCTTTCGTTTGTATTACCACTGACCAAACAAGTAAGAAGCAAGAATAGATCCAAGATCAAGGATTTATAATACTGTGTTTGTGTACAATTTCCCTGCACCTCCTTTGTTCTTCAAACAAGTGCACCTGAGTTTTAGTGTTTTTAGCAGCCTGCATAGTGCAAGGGATCCTCTCCTGGGGTACAGCAGGGCCAAGAACTGCAGACTCTCCATCTTTTGTCTCATTTTAGACCTGGAAGCTTGCACTGGAGGTGAGCAGGACAAATAAGCCTCAGCACCCAAGGGTACAACGTATTACCATGTGTCACATGAGTTAATATCCAAGCTCAGGTCTAAAATATATCAATGCATGTCAAGGAAACCAAACTATTCTTCTCTAAAATACTTGGAATTATTAAGCTTAAAAAAAAAAGTTAAAGATGCAGGGCATACTCTGCCCCTCCTCTCTGTCTTTCTCGAGGCAGCAGCACCAAAGGATTCAGGAACAAAGTTTATTCTTCCCACAAATTTACCTTTCCGCATTTTTCTGCCTTTTAGAAGCCTTAAGATAGTCTCATCTTTGTCATATCACTATATAGTATTTATGGCTCTTTGTTAAAATAAGCTACTGCTTTGAGAGCAAGAAATACTTTTGAACTAATATTTCTCCCATGTGATGAGTACAGCTCACATTAATTAACTTTTTTTTTGTTTTTATTCTGTCAACCTGACTTTTGTTTTCAGAAGAGTGTCTCAACTAAGAACCTAAAAAGAGAAAGAAAAGAAATTATTTTCTCCCCTACACATGACAGAATAACACAGCTATTGGCACTGCCAGAATTCATTGCCATTTTTTAATATTTGCCACGCCATTAGGCTGTCAAATATTTCCATGGACCGGGCCTTGTCATGGCCTACCACAGAGAAGGAAAGATTTGAGGTCAAAATCAGACTTCACCACTCATCTCTTGTGCAGCTTAGGTTTTCTTAGCCATAAAATAAAATGAAAAGTATAATTTAGTCCTTGAAGGCTTTGGAGGAAGGTTTACGTTAACAGCAGTTACATTCCTTAAGCATTTCCTTTTTGTATTATTGTGAAATATATATTTGGTCTTCTCCATTTCCTGGCAAAATGCTCCTAAAACCCTTGGAATCTCCAGAGCGGTAAGAGTGTCTTTTTTTTTTTTTTTGAGTCAGGGTCTCACTCTGTCACTTAGGCTAGGGAGTTGTGGCATAATCATAGCTCACCACAGCCTCAACCTCCTGGGCTCAGGCAATCCTTCTGCCTCAACCTCCTAAGTAGCTGGGACTACAAGCATGTACCACCACACCTGCCTAATTTTTTATTTTTTGTAGAGACAATGTCTCGCTACGTTGCCCATGCTGGTCTCAAACTCCTGGGCTCAAGCAATTGTCTCACCTCGGCCTGAAGAGTGTCTTCTGTATGCTGGTAAAATGACAGGTAGTTGGGGGTTCCCAGAGTGCTTCAAGATGGGGACTGGTTACCAGAAAGACTAAGTCATGAAAGGTACATAGTTAGGACATTCAGCCCCACCCACAAACCTGCAAAGAGGGGAAAGAGGCTAGAGACTGAGTTGATGACCAATGGCCAACGATGTACTCAGTCACACCTATATAATGGAGACTCCATTAAAACCCAAAAGGACTGCAATCTGGGGGGACTTCAATAAACAAGCAGTGGTGCCTGAAGGGTGGTGCATCCAGAGAGGTCATGGAAGCTCTTCAGCCCTTTTCACATCACCTCACCTTAATGCATCTCTTCCATCTGGCTGATCATCTGTATCCTTTGTAATATCCTTTACATAAAAAATGGATAAACATAAGTAAAGTGTTTCCCTAAGTTGTATGAGCCACCCTAGAAAAAAGACCCTAGAAGAAGATTATGGGAACCCATAGCCCGTTGGTCAGAAGTTTCAGAGGCCCAGACTTATGACTGGCAGCTGAAGTGGGGGAGTGATGGTCTTGGGGACCGAGCTCTTAACTTGTGGAACCTTCAGGTAGATAGAGTCAGAACGGAATCAAGTCAGCTAGTGTCTGCTGGAGAAGCCACTGCAGAATTGCTTGTTTGCTTGGTGTGTGGAGAAAAACCCATACATACTTGGTCACAGAAGTGTTCTCGACTTAAAAGTATAGTAGGAGAAACTGAGTTTGGCTTTTCTGAATCCTCAGACCCACTTTGCCTCTAACTGCCTCTGATACTCTCTTCCCACATCACTCAAAGTAGAATAATTTTTAAAAATCCAAAATTTGCTAATTTTGCTTTCTTAATACACAGATCAGCTTTCTGAGATTCTTAATGCCATGCTTGGCATAGTGTTGTCAATTAATAATACCTAACATTTACTGCTCTAAATACTTTACATACTCTGACACCTTTAACTCTTGAAACAGCCTACACAATATGGATGGCCATTATCCCAATACTATGGGTGAGGAAAGTGACATACAGAGAGGTTAAGTAACTTGTCCAAAGTGATACAGCTGATATCCGGAGGAGTTGGAATTCAAGCCCAAGAGATCCAGATCCAGAGACCACAAACCTCTTTTGCCTCTTTTTGAATGAAAGAAAGACCACGAAGAATGGCTTTATTAAACAAACAGGTGAAATTCACTTCACTATCTCATTCCTAAGATCTAAAGCAAATAATGCAATGTCTTATACAGGTATGTTTTTAAATAAGATACTTAATTTAAATACCTCCACTAGAAAGAAGGTTTAATTTATTCTCCTAGATAATTGTAAGAAAATTAAAAGTTGATGTACTAACTTGAAATAAAGCCTCTGGGAACAATAAAATTTAAGCAGAAATAAATTAACATTTTGTGCCCTACTAAATGTAACACGGGCTTGCTAGTTAGCATGTTCTGTGCATACTGTTTCAATTATATTCCCCTGTTCTTTGTATCTCAAATAAGAAATCACAGCAAATTGCACTAATTTGGTATTTGGTATCAGGGCTTCTGTCCTCAACCCATATACGAATAACTTACGTTTTTACAAAGCTTTTCAATGTATAAATTGCTTCTTGTATATGATCTCACTTAATCTTCAGACAAACTTTATGAAATGGATATTATTGTTCTCATTTTAGGATGAATCAGATGACAAATAGGAAGTTTAGGTAGATTTTTCAAGGTCATACAGTCTGACAGTCTCAGAATACAGACACAAACCTCAATCCACACTCCAAGCTAAATCCCTTTCCTGTTGCCCCAAAGCTAGACAAAAAAAGAAATAGTTTTCTCTATGATATCAAAGTATTGACTAAAACTGAGTAATAATATTTATGCTTAATCTAGAAACTTGTCTCCAAAGAGCTCAAATACTTGAAGTTCCATTAAGTTCACCACATTTCTCTACAACTCACAAAGGGAAAAGCTGAAATATGAACACCAGTCCCACCCTCAGTCCTAATGCCAACAGTGCAGAAAACCTCCATCAGCTTCTATGATTTTCCAGCAAGCTCCATAGTTAGGTAACTTAGTTCAGACTTTATTTGCCTTCAAATCATGGACTAAAAAGTAAATGAAATTGAAAGTAACCTCCCTGTTTCCAAGGCTCTGGGAGAACGGAGATATGTTAAAGAGTTTTTTTAGCCCTGCAAGAAGAGCAAAATGGAGGAAGGATCACAGTGAGTAAGCAGAAGAGGTGATCACTTTAGTTCTTCTCCTTCTTCAGCTGAGTAACTTTGGGTAAATCTCTCAACTTCCTCTAGGCTCAGATTCCTCATCTGTTACAGAAGAGGAAAGGGCTCTAGATTAGGTGACTACAAACAAAGTCTTTTGAGTCACATTCTGTTCTGTTTTGTAAATCAAGTTGATTGGAACATAGCCTGGTCCATTCAGCAGTGTCTTCTGTGGCCCCTGGGTTATACCACAAAGGCCGAGTTGGATAGTCATAGCAGAAACCATCTTACCTGCAAAACTTAAAGTATTTACTATTTGGCCCTTTACAGAAAAAATTTGGCAATCCCTGTGCTAAATCATTCTCCAGCCTTTTCCCTCTGGCCACAAATCTCTGGTAATGACAGAATACACAAATATTTTCAAATTCTGTGATAGTTTTGAAAAACAAGGAGGGGTGCTCTTGGGCACATAAGTTGATGAGGGATCTCTCATAAGACACAAGGCAAATGGGATTAGAGGGAAATGGAAAACTATGGCTCACAGTACACTCAGACAAAAAAAGGCAGCCATAAAAGGTGGGAGTAACTCCAGAGAATGTCTGGCTCAGAAAAGCAATTAGAGTAGAAGGGTCCATGGGTGGCTGGCAGTATGGTTGGGTAGAACCTTATAACAGGAACGACCAGATAGCCTGCCCCTCACCAACCTCTCTATGCCCATCCTCAGCCACAAAAGCGTCTGTCACCAGACTAGAGCAATGAGGTAGGCATAGAAGCCAGGGTATTGGAACAGGTATGAGCCCCAGGGGACTGGCAATGTACAGGAAAAATGGTGGGGGGGGTGCATTCCTAGGAGAATAGCTATATTCCACTGGCCATGTCAGTAGGTAGAACACAAGTATTCTCCTCAAACCCACTATAATTTGGACAAACTTACAAACTTCCAAATTTCTGGTAATTTTGTATTTATTTAAGTAAAATTTCAGATTTTAGAGCTAGAAGCAGCTTTGGAGTTTATCTAATTCAACCCTATTAATTTGTCTAGTTCATGATGTAATAATTTCACAATTACAAAAGTCATACATTTTCAGTTCAGGAAACTTTGAGAACAGAAAGGAGAAAACAAAGACCATATGTGAATGTATTTTGTAAGTGAGAATAACATAAATTTTAGGAGGAGCCCCCCAATCATTGGAGATAGGATGTCATAAAGAGATGAAGCATTCACAGGGGTAATTACAAGATGAGTTCAACCAAACCTTGCCTAACATTTGAGGAATACCAGCACCATGATATTCTGAGTAACCCTAGGTATAAACATAACCTAATGCCTAATGACCTAACAGAACATGACTTAGAATAACATTAAAATATACAAATAACTGTTAGAAATAAATTTGAAAAGACAACGAATCTCAAAAAAATAGCCAAAAGATATAAACAGGCAGGGCAATTCACAAAAAAGAAAATTCAAACAGCCATAACTACATTAAAAGCTTCTAATTCTTACCTGTGATCGGAAAGTTTCAAACTCAATATTACTACCCATTATCCCTGCTCCCCAAAGATTGGTAAAACTTTGAGAGAATGATAACAGGTGTTTTTACATCCCATTAGAAGTATAATTTAAATCATCCTACTTAACATTAAATATGCATATTGCCTTTGGTCCATCAATTCTATCTCTTACTATCTACCTAAAAGAAATATATTTACATGTGCAGAAAGATGTACAAACAAGAATATTCATGCAATATCTTATATAAGGAAAAATTAAAAGAACATAAATTTCTATTAGTAATGAATTAACAAACTCTGGCTTAAGCTAAGAAATATTTTGCATCCTTGGGACACTAACTCCAGTGAAATATGAACTCCTAAAGGGCAGTGACTTTTTTTACCTAATTCCCTTGCCCCTAGAACAACGTCTGTCATATAGAGACACTGAGAATGTAGTGAAAGAATTAACATATCTAAATGAGCATTCCAGTGCTATTCCTTGGGAGGATGACATATATGGATGACATCAACTCACTCCCTGTCTCTCCAGCTTCCTATTGGGTTCAGCCAGTAAGCCTCTCCTTCCAAGATCAGAGTGTTTTGATCTGATCAGGTTACCACAACAAATACCATGAACTAGGCTTAAACAACAGAAATGTATTTTCTCATATTTCTGGAGGCTGGAAAGTCTAAGATCAAGATCTGACAGGGTGCCACTTCTGGCAAGGGCTTGCTTCCTGGCTTGCAGATGGCACCTTCTTGCTGTGTGCTCCCACACAGCCTTTTTTCATTGTGTGTATGTGGAGAAAAAGAGTAAAAGATCTCCCTCTCTTTCTCTTTTCTTATAAGGGCACTATTCCCATCAGGAGCTCCCACCTACATGACCTAATCTAACCCTAATTACTTCCAAAGGCCCCATCTTCAAAGGCCATCACATTGAAGATTAGGGCTTCAACACACGAATTTGGGGGGACACACAAATATTCTGTCCACAATAGACAGAAAGGGAGGAAGTGTTCTTATTTCCTTGGCTCCCTCCCTGTGGTACTGGTTCAGACCGACTGCCTCCCTCCACTGAAGGCCATGTCCCTGCCAAGCAACTCATTCCACACCTCTCTCCTTCTCCCTCCCTCTCCCCTTCCCTCTTTCCCTTTCCCTCTCCCCCCATTTTCCTCTCTCAATCACTCCCTCTCCCCAGTAACTCCCTCCTACCCTTTCCCATATCTGGTCTAGAGATGGTAACAGTGTTTTCATTATCACTAATCTCAGGGTACTCCCCTTTGATTTTCCCATACCCTAGCCATGAATTGTAGTTTATTGAAATCCATTCAAAATACTTAGTTAAGCCATTTGTTTTCTGTCTGGACTCTGACTAACATGATAGATTGATGTGGAAAGATGTCTAGAACACTTAGGTGAAGAATGCACACTTCAGACAAACACACAGATAATGACATAATTAATGTAATATATATAAAGCAAAACTAAATATTTTATATGTGTATATGTGCATGTAAATACAGAGATATAGATGTGAAAGGATGTATACTAAATTTATCACAGTGATTATGTCTAACAGAAAACAGATTGGGGATATGGGTAGAGAAGAGGTTAAGGAAAAATTTCAGTATATACACCAGGGGTGCCAAAAAAAAGATATTGTATACACATTTTAAGAGATGTTATCTATGTATTATTTTTTAAGTTGAATTGAATTATGGTAGCAGTGTTTAGTATGATGATTGTTCAAAAGATGGCATTAATCAGGTGAATTCTAGCATCACCATGTGACAGACAGGACAAAGAAAATGGCAGAAGCACAGCTGTCATTTGAGGTGCATGTCTTGAAGTGGTACTTGAAATTTGAGAACGTTGTAGAAGTACAGTGACAATGGAGGTATGAGTATGCAACAGAACCTCCAATACACCTAACAACTGCATGCATTTGTGATAAGTTTGAGATGCATGGTACTGTGTGTGATGTGCACAGTGGAAGATCTGGGAGGCTTCACACAGCAATAGTTTGTCATAATCAGAAGTGTTTAGACACTGGTGATAACCACTTTGAGAACCTCTTGTAATTGCAGAATCAAACATGACTTGTATTCATCTTTTGTTATCAGTATATACTGATTATTACAATTTTAATACAGCTTTTACCTTTTTTAAATGCGTATTTTTTTTGGCACATTCTGCATATTGTTAAAATTTTTTAACAATGAGTACTCATTTCTGTATAACATGCTAATTAAAATATCTTAAAAGAAAAAATTAGGGAAATTAAATGTTAATGCTATATTTTAAATTACAGGCATAAAATGGTATTTCTTTTAAATTTGTACATCAAAATATTAGCAGTTATCACTGAACAGCAATATTACATGTTGTCTTAGTCAGTTTTGTGTTGCTATAACAGAATTCCTGAGACTGGGTAATTTATAAAGAACAGAAATTTATTTTCTTATAGTTCTGAGGGCTATGAAGTCCAAGGTCAAGGTGCTATCAGGCTTAGTCTGGTGAGGGTCTTTTTGTGACGTCCTCACATGACAGAAGACAAAAGGGCAAGAAAGCTGAATGTTGCATGAAGCATCTTTTATAAGGGCCTTAATCCTACTCACAAGGGAGAATCTCTCATGGCCTAGTCACCTCTTAAAGATCTTTTAATATCATCACATTAAGTTTCAGCACCTGAATTTTGGAGGGGACACATTCAATCACAGTCAAGCCACAGCATTCTGCTACTGGCCCTCCAAGACTTATATTCTTCTCACATACAAAATACATTCACATATAATCTTTTTATTTTCTCCTTTATGTTCTCAAATTTTCCTGAACTGAAAATGTATGATTTTTGTAATTTTATGAAATTATTTACATCATGAATTGGACAAATTAACACGGGTTGAATTCGATAACCTCTAAAGCTGCTTACAGTTCTAAACTCTGAACTCTGATTTTTCACTCAAAATAAACACATATCTACAAAAATAGCAGAAAGCTGTGTGGAAATTGGAAGCTTGCCCAAGTTATAGTTGGTTTGAAGAGAATAAATAACATATATAAATATTCACAACAGGAAAATATATAGAATAGGGCCATCTACCGATATTCAGAGACACTCAGCTGAGTGTCCTGAGTGGGGCCTGGGTCAATGAAGACCAAAGTCTTCTGTGTCTCTATTGATAAGGTTTCAAATTCTGGGACCAAGTGGATGTCGCATGGAAAGGGCACATGGATCCAACAATACTCCTCCAGCAGAGTCAGAAGGGAAAGAAGACTTGAGTGGATATCCAGGGTCCAAGTCTGGCTGTGCATGGATCAAAGGCAAATTATCTCTCCTGAGCCAAAAACAAATGCCAAAGCAAATGGTCAGTGAAAGTCACTGGCAGAGAAGGACTTTCCATCCACTGATAGAGAGCCTGTATGACCATAATAAAAATGTTTAATTTCATGGAGAAAGCAATTGGAAAGCCACAGCAGTGTTCTGGTGACAAAAACACACCATACCACACTGAAAAAGAGCCAATGCTGGGCCTCCCATGAAAAAAAAAAGAATAAGCATGGGAGTAGCAGCCATCCACTGAAAACTGACACAATCCTTTGGCTGTGACAATAGAGAAAATTAGACTGGCCAAAGAAATCCTATAGATATACTATAGAATATGAACCAGTAGCAATTCAACCAAGAAGACTGATATGTTTGCATGTAGACAATAAAAGTAGTATTATTGTAACATGTAAGAACACAGATTTCCCTAAAACTACAAAAGACCTTAATTTTGCTCATTGCTGTTCTGTTCTGTTCTAATTCCTGGCTGTCCTTAACCTCCCATTCTTCAGATGACATAGACAGTGTCTGTCTGGTATATGGTAGATTTTCAGTATATATTAGCAGTCTTCCACTACCTCTCATTTTTTCTTTCTTTCTTATATTCATAGGTTTATGCAGATATCAGATAGTGCCGTTTTCAATCCACTAAAATAAATTATGCTATAGAAGTAACTTGTTTACAGAGCAGACTTATGAATCTGAACACTTAGAAGAGAGAGGAATTCCTTTCCCAAGTATAAAAATAACCTGAGTCTCTTCTTTATTAGCAAATGGCCTGCTAAAGAGAAAAATTAGATGTTTACTTAAATATGCCATAAAATTGTTAAAATTCTTGCCTAGCTTAAAGTATAAAAGAACATTGAGCAATTTTTGTGGGAAAAAGAAGCAATAGTGTTGATAAGGGAAAAGTCAGAGAGTAAAAACTTTTTTCAGAACTACAGTACAGCAATTCCAATTCCATATGGTAAGTGTCTGAAGTAGGATCCCAAGAGGCAGACCCTGAGATGCAGATTCATGTAAAACTGATTTATTAGGAAGTATTCCAAGGAGCAAACCGTAGGAAGCCATGTAAGGGTGAGATTTCAAGCCAGCTCTTGGAGAGTGTAGGGGACCTCTGGAGAGAGTGTAGGCTGCTGTCCCATCAGGGGCAAGAAAGTTTGGGTATTTATTACGCGCAACTGTCCATCAATGGTTAAAGACTGGCTTCAGGGAACCCATTTCCCAGTCACTCCCTTCTCCCTCCTGCAGAAAGGCAAAGCCATTTCTAGTACCTGAGGGTAACTCTTCCGGTGAAAAGGCACTAGAGAGACACTAAGGAGACAGTGCTCAAGTAAATGGTTGACTGTGAGGAGATCTGGGCAGAACACAGGTAGTACACAAGCAAGAGTTCATACAGCAGTTGGTCTCTGCCTTAAACCCATCCTAGCAGTCTGTCCCCAGGATCTTTCCTATGAATTATTTTAAAAGAAATAGTAAGGGACCAAAGAGAGGCCCAAACTTTACCTGTACAATGACCACTTATATACCTAATCCTGAATTGTACCCCATATCTTTAAAATAAAAAAAGAAAGAAAAAACTTTTTAAAAAAGAAAAGAAATAGTAGGCCAGGTGCAGTGGCATATGCCTATAATCCCCGCACTTTGGGAGGCCGAGACAGGAGGATTGCTTGAGCCCAGGAGTTCAAGACCAGCCTGGGCAACATAGTAAAATTTCCTTGTCTCTTAAAAAAAAAATCAAAAAATTAGCCAACTGTGGTGGTGCATGCTTGTAGTCCCAGTTACTCAGGAGGCTGAGACAGAAGGATCGCCTAAGCCCAGGAGATTGCAGTGGGCCACAATGATCCCCAATCATGCCACTGCAGCCCAGCCTAAGTGACACAGCGAGACCTCAACTCAAAAAAATAATACTAAATAAATGAAATAGAATATATACACTGACATTTCTTAGGATAGATTTTATTTCCATAAACACAAATTAATCAGTATATTCATGTAAACAAATTCATTTGAAAAACAAAAGCTAATCTTAACTCTGAGTGTTAGAAGAAATTAATTCTACATTCTTTTTTGTTACAGTCACATTTGCAAATCTTCAAAAGTTGTTCCATTCAGGTATTGTTTTGAAACTATTCTTACTACATTTAGAAATATCAGCCCCTTGAGAAGTAAGATTTATTAAGCTATTATGATGTCAGATCTCTTATAAATATGTATTGAGCATAGGTTGCAGCAAAACACTGAAACAGAAGGAGCTGCACAGAACGATGGTCACTATGGGTAGAAAGTTATCCAAACACATCCACTGCTTGACCCCTGTTTCAACCAGCCACCTTGAAAATTGTAATCTGTAGTAGTAAGGAAAAAAATAATCGTATTAGGCTTCACTCAAAACCATCTGCTGCCAATTATAGTACAGAATCCATAGATTCTTGGGACAACATAGAAAGTTCAGGCTCTTTACCTCCATGATCCCTTTTTAATTCTCCAAGGAATTTGCAACTTTGGTGTCTTTCAACTCCCACAACAGAAAGTGGAGACTACCCATCCAAGGATGAATGCCCCTGTATCCACTATATTATCTCTTCCACTTTTACCAATGCCCTCTAGCAGGAGTGCACAGGATCAGCTATTTAAATTACACAGTCTACTTCATTATAATTCAGGGAACTCTCTGATACAGCTACGATTGGGCAGATGTGCTAGTCCCTGATAGTTCACTCTTCCTTCACTTCAATGCAAGAATTGTTCCTCTTTGTCCCTTGGATCCAGAGAAAGCTGTCTTTTTTATGTGGGTCTCCTGCTGGGTTTCAGATGTATTTTGCCCTAAGAGTACTTACTACTGAAGCTTTGTCATTCCTTTTCTGTCTTCATGGGGGCTCTCAAATCCCATATTTTTTTCACAACTCAGTGCCCCATCTCTCATTTGGGAGTTGCCTACCCAGTTAGTGTCTTTTGTCTTTCTTATAAATAATAGCATCAGAGCACTATTACTGTTCACAACTCAACTACAATCTCAATACTTTGGACCTCATCCAAATGGGAATTCTTTGTCCACCAAAGATCTGAATAAAGAATATCTTTTAGATTATGGAAAAGAGTCAGGATAAGAATTCAATGTTCCAGTGGGCCAGAGACTAAAAGGAGGAGAAGAAAGTGAAAAAAGGAAATAGGCCATGGGAAACAAATGTAAAGGAAAGAGATTTTAGAAAACATAAAACAAATGAGCAACAAGAAAGATAATAAAATGTTACTGTAGAAAGTAATAATATTGAAGAGCACTTGATCAGGAACTGATAGAAGATAACTGGATTGAGGTCAAGGAAAACTCTCCAGAGTGCAGAGCAAGGATCTAGAGAGGGAAGGCCAACTTGGCGCTAAACTTCTCTAGCATTTCACCAGATCACCCTCAGTCAAGTGACCACACTACTCTGTCTCTCTACTTTCCAACTATCATATATGCGTAAGAATTCCTGAAACTTAATACCTTTGTTAATCTGTTGTGAGAATTTTAAACTGTGGTAAGTGTTTTGAGCTTGTTAAGAAAAATATCATTCCAAAGCAGCATAATCATAATTACCTGCACACAAGCAACCCATACACAGATGCTTTTAAAATAAGTGTTTCTATTAGCCAGGTATCTACCGTGTTTTTTGTTGGAAAAAAATTCCTTTTCCATGTAGTATATTAATTAAATATGTCATATTATTATATTACAGTAACTAATTTTTTTTTTTTTTTTGAGTCAGCGTTTCACTCTGTCACCTAGGCTGAAGTGCAGTAGCACAATCATCACTCACCGCAGCTTCGACCTCCTGGGCTCAGGTGATCCTCCTACCTCAGCCTCCCAAGTAGCTGGGATTACAGGCACATGTCACCATGTCTGACTAATTTTTAAATTTTTTGTAGAGAAGAAGTCTCACTATGTTGCCCAGGCTGGTGTCGAACTTCTGGGCTCAAGCACTCCTCCTGCCTTGGCCCCTCAGAGTGCTGGGATTACAGGAGTGAGCCACTGTGCTTGACCTTGATTTTTTAATGAAGTCAATGTAACACTGAAAAGACAAAACAGAAGCCCAAGGGAGATGTTCTTTCTCAGCACTTATCAAATAATTCAGCCCCATTCAACAAGTACCTGTCAATGCTTACTGTATTCCAAGATACAATGAGGGTTACAAAAATGAAAAATAGCCTCTGTACCAAAGATGTCACAGTAGATATACATTCCATGAACATGTATCACTAGCACTCTTGGGAAGATGGTTGGAAACATTCTTCTCAGCTCCCAGGCCACTGTCAAATGTTCAGTCTTCCAGAACCTCCACTTAGCACCCATTATCTTATGCACTCAGACACCTAGAAGGCCTCCTAGTTCGGCAAAGTGTATAGGGCATAAGCCACTGGATTCCATTGTCCTTAATGCAATTCTAGAAATAAGTCTGAGATCACAAAAACTACACAGTGCCTTCCTCAAATGCTCAGAGGATTGATTTTAATGAGTGGGTATTTTTATCAAAGTAATACAGACATACAGTTGAAGAATCAGACATATTAAAAGGTGCATAATAAGAATCAACATTATCTCTTTCTCTCTGTCCTCCCAAATGTCCACTGGACTCTCCAGGATCAAACACACTTAACCGCTTGAATTGTTTCTTCTGGTATTTGCCTTTGCATTTCTAAATAACATGTTTCTTCCACTAGTTACTGACTTAAAACATTTAGATATTAGCTATTGACTTCCAAATATGGCAAATGGTTTAGCTCTCATAAATTCCTACCATCTTTTCACAAACTTCTGAATATAATAATATGACAATTTATGTTTAAATCTAAAGTGCATATTCACATTATTAGAATTATGTAGATCTAGCAATCTCAGTTCTGGGTACATATCCAAAGGAAATGAAATCAGCATGCCAAAGAGAGCTGCACTCCTATGTTTATTGCAGCATGATTCACAATAGCCAAGATAAGGAATCAACCCAAGTGTCATCCAACAGCATGCGAATGACTAAAGAAAATATGATACATATACACAAAGGAATACCATTCAGTCAAAAAAAGGAGGAAATCTTGTCATTTGTGACACCATGGATGAACCTGGAGGACATTATGTTAAGTGAAATAAGCTAGACACAGAAAGGCAAATACTGCATGATCTCACTTATATGCAAAATCTAAAAAAGTTGACCTCATAGAAAAAGAAAGTAGAATGGTGGTTACCAGGGACTGGGCAACTGTAGGGGGTAAGAAACATTGGTCAAAGGATACAAAATTACTAGATAGAAAGAATGAGATCAAAATATCTACTGAACAGCATGGTGATTATGGTAAATGATAATATATTGTATTCTTGAAAAAAGCTAAGAGGGTGGATGTTAAGTGTTCTTACCACAAAAATGGTAACTGAGCCAGGCTCGGTGGCTCAGCCTGTAATCCCGCGCTTTGGGAGGCTGAGGTGAGTGGATTGCCTGAGCCTGCGGGTTCGAGACCCGCCAGGGCAGGCGAGACCTCATCTCTACAATAAATTTTTTTTTTAAATAGCCGGGCGTGGTAGCGCACACCTGTAGTTCCAGTTACTTGGAAGGCTGAGGCGGAAGGATCGCCGGAGCCCAGCAGGGCGAGGCTGCAGTGGCCGGGAGTGGCCACTGCACTCCAGTCTGGGTGACAGAAGGAGACTCCAACTTAAAAAAAAACGGTAACTGTGCAAGGCAGTCATATGTTAAGTAACTAGATTTAGCCAGTCCACAATGTATATATGCTTCAAAACATCATGATGTACACAATAAATACACACAATTTTATCTGTTAATTTTAAAATATATATAACTTTTTTTAAAGAATTAGTGCAAATATTTTGCTGCAGAGTTAAGTATATCATTATTTCATTTGCTTTGGTATACAAATTTTGCATCATTATTTTATAATTATTATTGTATTATAATTATAATATATAATATGAAAATGTGTAGTATATTATGATAGTTATATAATTACACTAAAATCACATAAGTGATTTTAATGTTATAGAAACATTAAAATTATATTATCACTTAATTTTATTTATTATAAAATTTAATATTCATATTATATTAATATAATTTACATATTATAGTATGCTGTTATAATATAAATATTACAATTATACATTATGATTTATATTATATGACTATTATAATATGTTTGATTTCATTTTTTATAAATTCTCCCAGAGCTAAGAATTGTTGTATTTTTGTTGATGCTTGCTTTTCTGTTTGTCTACTTATCTGGTATTTCTTGAAATCCTCTAGATACCATGCTGTATTCTAAGCACTTGGAATATAATTATGAGCAAAGAGGCAATGATCCCTGGGCCTTTGGTTCTAACATTCCAGTAGAAGACAATACACACAATAAATACGTAAATTTAGAAGGTGGTAAGTGGTATTAAAAAATTTATTTTCTTAGTTTTCTATGTACTACATTTAATTTGTTCCCACATGCTTCATTATATCTGTCAAACCTCTACCAGTATTATTTTTTAAGTGTTCAAACATATCAGATAATCTGGCTTTAAAAGTTCTCTCCACCAACAGAGAGTTGTCCATTCATTGAGCTAGTTCCAAATATCAATATGTATACCTTTTATCCAAACAAGAAACGTCTTGTCTCCTCCCTGGCTATATGTGTCCTAAGAATCAGTCTTTACTAAGAAGAGAAACTAGAAGCTCTCTTCTCAGCATGCAGTTTTTTCTTTAAACCTATTATATTCAACCATGAGCTTTATGACTTCCTTCCCCTGTTTAAGGACTCCTTAAGCTTCAGCACCCTCTCAGAGGCATTACTCTGAGAGAATGGGGTGTCATTCTGTAGGATGTAGCATACACACTGAATCAGAGCCTTCTATACTCCAATAAGAACACACGGATCCAGGAGCCAAGGCATAGAAACAGAAATAGCCCCACTTACTATCATTCCCAATGTTCCACTAGAACATTTTGTGCTTCCTGTTCTCACAGCTCTGGACTCTGTGGGGTTGGAAGTCCTGATCCACAAACAGGGACACACTCTTACCAGGGAACACAACAAAGTTCTCCTTGAATGACAAGCCACAACTGCAACCTGGGCACTTTGAACTTTCCGGGAAACAACAGACAAGAGCAGTCACTATCATGGCAGGAGTAATAGACTCTGTCAAGCAGAGGTAGAGAAAAGGAACAATATGTGTGGAATTTAGGTGAGCCACTTGGACATCCCTTGGTACTTCCTTACCCAGTTTCAACTTTAAGCAGACAAGTGCAGCAGCCCCAACCTGAGAAGAATAGAATTCTCAGGGGCTTGGACCTCTCAGGAATGAAGAGTTTAGTTGATACTGCCCAGTAAGCCACCAAAGCCAACAGAAATAGCAGCTGACAGCAAGGGAATTTAGAAAGTATTAAAGGAAAACAGTGAGTGCCAGATGTAACCCCAAGACCAACTGCAGCTATGAGGGCAATAGGACAACCCACTCACTTTCCCTTTGTAAATTTTCCCTCATGAAGAGAGGTTACTGGAACCCTGAAGGACCTGCTTCCTGAATATGTGGATCCACATGGCACAATGGGTAGACCAGGCAGCCATGGAAGCATGCAGCTGAAATCTCCCTCCAAGAAATAACTGGCTCTTCAAAGGCAAGGAGAGCATTTGGGTAATAGCCTCTGGCTGCTAGTGCCTTCAAGATCTGCCACAGCTCTTATGTCAAGGTCATACTCTTCCCAAGCAGCCCTCAGCCAGTGAGGAAGCATTTCTGCCCAGTGTGGGGCTCTAAGGAGCAACCATTGTTCCAGGGCTCCCCATCAATCTTGTAAGATCTACATTGTGGTCTGAGTCTTGCCCTCCCCAATCCTGCTTCCCCTCTCTTCTTTTCACAAATGTCAAATCGCATCCCAATCTGAAAACTTTCCCCGCCCATTTCTATTTCATCTGCCTTTCATCTTTCAAAGGCATTATCCCCTTCCAGTACCCTTGTGCCCTCCTGCTCCATCTCAGCATTTGTTTCCTGGAGGACTCAGCTGACATTTCCAGTCCAGCAGCTTCTGAATGACGTGGATGAAACATGATCAGTGAATTCCATAGTCACAAACTTCCTGTCACACCTTTTTTTCTAAAACGTATGCCCCTTGGTCCTACATGATGTTATTATGCAGGATCCCATGTTGGTGAGTCAAACATTCTATAATCCCTTGGATAGCAGTTCTGGCTGAGACCCTGCAGGTGGAAAGGATAAACCCATAGCCAGATTATGTATCTATTTCAGTCAGTATGAATTATTTCCCTTTCCACAGAAGTGGGTCAATGTAGTCCATTTGTCACCAAGTGCCTGGTTACTCACCGTGAGGAATATTGCTATCTCAGGAATTCAACATCAGACTCTTATTGATTGGTCAACCATGCAGTAGCAGCAGCTAGACCAGCCTTAATACGAGAGACCTTATTCTAATGGGTCCATAAATACCTCTGTTTAACCCACCATAGTTACCCATTCATAAGCTCATTACACAAGCACTATGTGGCCAAGGACAGAGGTTGGCTGATATCAACTGGCTAAGTTATTCTGTCCGCGTGGTTGGTTAGATGCTTTGTGTTGTATATGAACTAACCTGTGATACAAAGAAATTCACACTTCATGCCTACTCCCATATGTCTATCCACATACCTCAACATAAAAACTCCCTGTCTCCTACCTTTCAATATTGCTTATTCCAGGCCTCAACCATATCAACTAAACCATTTGCCACTGCTCATGAATCCATGTATGGTCATGGTCATTCTTACCTTAGGCTGTTTCTCCTTCCACACAGTGGATGACCATTTATTTGTACTGCCCAAAGCTCTGCCCATAAGTAATGTTTCTCCTTACAATTGTCTTTCAAAACTACTCTTGAATGGGGATGAGGTGAAACAGCAGTTAATTTTCACTTGCATCAATATACCAGGCTCCCTATCCATAAACCAAGTCCCAGTGTTCCACATTCACCAGCTGACTGTAGGAAACTTCCCATGAAGTCATAGATGTGAAATGAGAGAGGGGCTTCATCGCACCTCCTCCAGAATCAGCCATAAGAATTCTAGCATCTCTAGCCAACTGAATGAGGGCCATCATTTTTTCCAAGCTTCCAAGATTCATCCCAGCAGAATATTAGAACTGTCTTTCCAGGGTCCTTGCCAGGGTGTTAAATCCTGTATCAAAAAAAAGATATCTAATTTTAAAATATATATATTCCTTATTCATCTTTAAATTCCATCCCCTTATTCCAACACCCTCAGGATTCACTCTAGGTATACTCTCCCAGATTTTGATAGGCCCCATAGTTCCTTTTTCATTTAATTCCTCCCCCTCCATCAGGAAGCGTAAGCTTTCCCCAGGTGAGTCATCCTGAGAGCTGACCTTAGTTATTGGTCTAGTGTTGAGAAAGAGACATGAGGACAAATTCTTAGAGGGCTATTATTGTTCTGAAGGCACTTTTATCATGTGCAGCTTCTTCTTAGTATACAAGCAAGTGAAGTACTCTGTCTTCCAACAATAGGGAACTACTGCACCCTCAAGATTTCAAAGGAATCGGGGATTCTGGGTCCTCGAGTACATCTACCCAGTTATCTCCATCCCAAGTCTCAGGGTTTCATTCCCTCCCTAACAGGGACCTCACTTTGTCATAGAAGACTGAGTAGGCCAAGAATATAACTTTTTCCAAAGTTCTATCACTCTTTTTATTTATTTATTTTTTGCATTCAAAAAGATAGTTTATTTAAAAAGTAAATTAAAGAGTGAGAGAGAAAGAAAGAGGAGATTCATCTCTCCGTGTTAGGGAAGGGTGCCAAAGCCAGGAAACATGGCCACACCAGAGTCTAGTAAGGCTGTGGTCAGTTCTATCACTCTTAATATTGAGTCCCGTCACTGGTCTTTAACTCTGTCATCCCTGAAGTCGCAGGACAAGAGGGTCTCTTTAAATGCTACCAAGGAGGCCCTCTGACTCTCAC
Organism: Tarsius wallacei; assembly: GCA_963574415.1. NCBI lineage: Eukaryota > Metazoa > Chordata > Mammalia > Primates > Tarsiidae > Tarsius > Tarsius wallacei. The sequence continues at coordinate 29,007 of CAUYQG010207218.1, forward strand.
ACTTTAATCTGAGTTGGCAATTAATTGCCATGAGTATGAAGGGTAATAGACACTCCATTAAATCCTCATAATACCACTGTTCCTGAGCCTCTCAAATGCCAGACATATTGCACAAACCAGTGCATCTTCCACCTGTATCCCACCCCACACCACCACAAGTATAATGAAAGGCTTAGCCACTGTACTCTTGCTACAAGCCAAGGGCTATCATTACTTCACCTAACACCAGTGATAGGGACTCAGTGCTAGCCACCTATGAAGTGATCCAATTTCAGACTCTTTTAGAGCTTGTTCCCTAGGACCCCTCTTCTGGTACCAACCACCACAGCTCAAGTTTTTAGCAGAGTCTGAACCAGGGATTTAAATTCATGACTAAAATAAATACATCACTTTAAAAATAGGTAGGATTCAAAATAAAGCATGCCTACTATTAACTTTACATAAGGCTAAGGCTAAGCCTAAAACATTTCATCATTCATTATATCAAAAAAAAAAAAAAATAGTGTACTCTGTAAATTCTAAGGAGAAAATGTGCAAAGTACTTTAAAGACATTCTTAGATCTGGGCAGGGCATCAAAACAGCGGCTACCAAGTTCCCCATCCACTAAATGTTTCAAACATGAGCACTGCTTTCCCAGATTGATACTTATTGGGCTTAAAATAACTATTTCAAAATGAAGATACTGAGATGGGAGTTTTGCCCAACCATAAAAAGAAATGTGTCGTTTTCACACTATGGACTTAGAATGAGTCCAAATGGTGCTACAAACTCAAAAAGTTTAATTATCATAGATCTTCAACAAGGAATCACGTCTAAGAAACTAAGAATTAATAGTCAAGGAGAAGGTGTGGGAATCTAGTTATAAAAAGTTCCATTCCAACCTGTCTACCAATTGTGTAGCAGAATGCAAATGATAAAAAGAAATATTTAAATCTAAAAATAGGTAGGACTCTAAAGCATTGCCTACTACTAACTTTACATAAGGCTACGCCTAAAACATATCATCATTAATTATAAGAGAAAATTAATGTACTCTAAATTCTAAAGAGAAAATGTGCAAAGAAGTATTTTGAAGACATTTTTAACTCAAATTTCTCTGTTTGAATTCATAAGGCTCCCTTCTGGTTTCCAATCTGTCATAAGAAGAAGTATCTAATTGACTGCAATTTCAGAATTGGTGGAAAACAGAAACAGTCCAAAGGCCAATAATAGAGCTGAAATGCCTTTCTTCTTTACCAAAAACTAGATTTGCATCCACAGATACAGGCTTTGAAAAATGCATTATTTATTTAGCATTGAGAATAGGGAAGCCGGCTCTGCTCAGGAGTTTTCTTGCTTTCTGTTATCAAAATGACATTCTGTTTTGTAACCATACTTCTACATAATAGCCCTGCTATTTCCATTTAAAATGTTTAGACCTTTTTCTTAGAGGGCAAAAGAGGAGTTGCATAGTAGATTATTCTGAGCCTTTCGATATGGAAATTGACCAAATAAGGTACACGTTCACACAGCTATTTTTTTTTAAATGACCTTGAGTAACCATTGGTATTTCTGCATTTCAGTTCCAAGGATCAGAAGTTTCCAGCATTACAAGGGAGGAAAAGAATAAAGTTTGCACAACTCACTCCAGCATACTCCCAAGATACCTGCTATTATCAGCATTTTGTCTGGTCATATATTTAAAAAGCAACATAACAACTGAGGTTAAAAGGGAACAAAGATGAATGTGAGAGAAAGTTTAGAACCTCAAAGTGCTAACAACACCCTAAGTCTTTGATGTTGACAAATTTTAAAAAAAAAAAACCCTAGAAATAACTGAATTTCTATAATCTCTACACCAAAGACTATATTATGGAAACTATAGAATCTGTGTACATGAATAGACTTCCTTCAAAAATACGCCAGGAACGGTGGCTCATGCCTATAATTCCAGCACTTTGGGAGGCCAAGGTGAGGAGATTGCCTGAGCCCACTAGTTCGAGACCAGTCTAGGCAACTTGACAGGACCTCATCTCTACAATAAATCAAAAAAATTAACTGGGTATGGTGACATGTGCCTATAGTTCCAGCTACTTGGAAGGCTGAGGTAGAAAGATCACCTGAGCCCAGCAGGTCAAGGCTGTAGTGGCTGTGAGCATGCCACTGCACTCCAGCCTGGGCTACAGAGTGCGACTCCAACTCAAAAAAAAAAAAACCCAAAAAACAAAAATATTGGGGGAAGGATTTTAAGAAGCCCAAGTTTAGAATCACAGGATTTAAAGCTGAAAAGGCTAGCAAAGTCATTTTACAGATGAGGAGATTAAAAATTGGGATCAAGGGAATTTGCAACTTCAAACCCCCAGGGATTTAACTTAATATTTTGTGTTAAAAAGTCATAGTTGTTCACTAATCTATTTCTCAAGTAATTGATGCAATGTAAAACAAACATTTCTTGGGGAAAGAGTAATTTCCAGTCAATATAAATCTTGACCACAATCTACACAGGAACTGCTGGCTATTCTATGACATTTGGATGTAGTACTTGCACCATTTCTTTCACAAGAAATGCTAGTATAAGCAGCTTAGGTGTCAGTTATCGGCATTTCAAGTCAGTGGAGAAAATAGTTGTCTATTAAATAAATGGGGTTGGAACAAAAGGCTGCATTTTGGGATAAATTAAGTTAGACTTATACTTCATAACAGTTATAAAAATAAAATGTTGATCGATAAATGAAATAAATCTTTTAGATTGAGAATTCTAAATAAATACAGGCAATTCTGTGGATATCTATTTCTCTATCACTTGAAACCTGTATGATGAGAAGGAAGAATCCGTGTAAAGATCCAAGGAAAAAAAATCCTACAGAAGGTGCAATTCAGGCAAGGACTGGATACTGGGATAAGTGTGGCATATGTGTCGAAGAAACCCAATATGGTCATAGTGAAGACAACAAGCAAGAACGCAGAAGATAAAGTCCCAGAGTCAGGAAGGAACAAGACCACGTGAGGCCTTCTATACTGTGTAAAGGAGATTATATTGTATTCTACATACAATGGAAGTTTTAGAATATTTTGAGTCAGCGACGTGATTTTATTTATGTTTTAGAAAGATAACTCAGGAAGATGAACAGGAAGAGGACAAAAGTAAAGTCAGGAGCTATACTGCAAAGAGAGTTAATGAGGTATCTCTCATTAACAAATAGGCATGAAGGTGAGAGAGCAAGTCAGGATGATTTCTAAGTTTGAGCCTAGCATGGATGGTGGTACCATTTACTTGAGGGCAAGGGAAATTTGGGAGAAGAGACGATAGTTCTGCTTTGGACATGTTACATACAAGATGTCTATTAGACATCCCTGTGGTGATACACAATAATCAGTTCGGTATCTGAGTTGAGGAGCCCAGGGAAGAGATTTGGGTCAGAAATATAAAGCTGAGGGTTTACCAGCCATAGAGATGTTATCTGAAGCTAAGTCAAATCAGGCAGGATGAGAATATCGATAAAGAAAATGACAGAACTAAAGAATAGGGTTTTGAGGACTCCTAGTTTCAGAGGTCTGGAAGAGGAGAGGACAGAAGTTAGCAGCAAGACTGAGAAACAGGGGTCCCCCAAAAAGGGGGTGGGGGAGACAGACATACAGTGTCACTGAAGCTTAAAGAAGAAATCACTGCATCAGTCATGTCAACTGCTGTCGAGAGGTCAAGTGGGACAAGCAGAGAGAATTGACAATTGACTCTGACATGACATAAATCATTGGTGACCTTGGTAAGTGTGATAAGAGCTGCTTCAGTAGAGGGCTTTGGATAAAAGCCCCATTCCAAAGAGTTAAACAGAAAAAGAAAATGAGAACAAGACAGTGAGCACAAGCAACTCTTTAAAGTAATTTTGCTATGAAGCAGAGACAAAAATAGGGCAGTAGCTAGAGGGAAACATCAGCCCAAGGGATATTTGTCAATGCCTGAAAATAAGACATGTTATGTGCTGTTGCAAATGATTTTTAATAATTTGCTAGTTAACATTTATTCAGCATTTACACTGTGCCAGGCACTAGCCCACATACTTTCTTGTATTGCTCATTTAATTGTCAAAAATATCACCAACTTGGCAATGCAGTTACTGAGGCACAGAGAAGTCAATAAATGTGCCCTGGTTGGGAGTGGTGGCTCACGTCTTGTAATCCCAGCACTTTGGGAGGCCAGGATGGGAGGATTGCTTGAGTCCATGAGTTCGAGGCCAGCCTGGGCAATATAGTAAGACCTCAGTATCTACAAAAAAAATTTTTTAAGTTAGCCAGGCATGGTGGCGCTTGCCTGTAGTCCCAGCCACATGGGAGGCTGAGGCAGGAGGATTGCCTGAGCCCAGGATATTGAGGCTGCAGTGAACCATGATCATGCCACTGCACTCTAGCCTGGGCGAAAAAGTGAGATCCTGACTCAAATAAATAAACAAATAAATAAGTGCAAGTGTGTCCAAAGTCACACTGTTAGTGTTAAGAAAGCAAATAATTATAGAAAAGTAATTCCTGAAAAGGTAAGAGAGAGCTTTGGTTCCCTCCCCTACCTTGGGGAGGTGAATCTCCCCTCTCTCTCTCTCTCTAACTTACTTTCTAAATAAACTATATCTAATAAATAAATAAATAAGAGAGAGAGGCACCAGGGTGCAAGCAGAGAAATCAGTCTTAGACACAAAAGCGGCTGAAAAACCTAGTATATGGACACAGACACAGGTAGTTAGAATTTGTTGTGGGAATAGGTATTTCTCCTTGAATTGCATCAATTTCTTGTATAATTAAAAATAAATAACTTTCATATCCCTCAGAAATATTCAAGAGGGGATTGGAGAAAAATTTGAGAACCTGTATCCTAGGGAGTCAAATCATTTCTAGAAATCACAGAATTGTTGTATTGTTGGATATGACCAAATCCCATCTATGCTACTGAGAAACATGCACAGGGCATTATGGTCAGTTCTATTGTGGGAGAAGCAGGAGCAGGGAGGTCTCAAAGGATCCCATAAGACAAAGGATTCTTGATTGGGATACCCTTGGAAAGATGAATAGGTGCAGTTAAGTCCATGGATGAGTAGAGGATAACAGAGAGCGTTACAGAGAGTGGGAAAACATGAGCATCAGGGACTCAGAAAAATCAAGCCAGCTATTAAGCTGAAAGATCTACCAACATTTTTTAAAAAGTTGAAATGCGAGTTTCAAGCAGGGGCAGTGCAAGAGAAAGGACTCGAAAGAAGATAGGCAGACAGGCCCGGGGATAAGGAGTCTAGTATCCTATCCAAAGAACCCCTCATCAGATTTGCATTTTAGAAAGATTACTTGGGCTCTAAAATGGTGGATGCAAAACTGGAGGTAGGAAGATCAATTATTAACATGGAGCAAAAGAGGAAAATCTCAACATATAAAGACAGGATAAAAATGGAGATAAATTAAGCAGAATAATATGGAGTATGTAATATTAAATAGAGGCAAACAGGTGAGAGAATGATGAGCAGTAAAATAAAGTATTAAAGAACAACTAAAAGTACCTAGAAATAAGTTAATATAAGCTCCCTGCAAAAAGGGTCTCCACCAAAAAAAAAAAAGAAGAAGGAGGAGAAAGAAAAGGAGGGGGAGGAGGGGGAGATGGAAGAGGATGAAGAGGAGGAAGAGGAGAAGGAAGAAGAGGAGGAGAAAAAAAGAGTCAGCAGTTACAGCCAATCTTAGAGAGAGAAAATAAGAACAAAGCATCTACGTCTTACAAAATTTTGATCACAAAAGTCAGCCATTTGGGAGGAAATAAACTGGCCCCTGGGTTATTAGAAGGTATGACTAAAGAACGGCTAATTGGGTGCCAAATAAAGATGCCTGGAGCACTGAGCCACTCTTTGTTCAATATGAAAACACAAGAAATGAGAAACAGAAACTCATATACAAGTAGGTAGTTCTGTAAGACTACCTGGAAGGAGACCCACATGGGAACTGCCAATGTGTTTCAGAAGTTCTGGAGCACTGCAGCTTTGCTGATTCTCCAAAGGCTTGACTCCAGTCAATGTACGTAACAAACTATATCTGCAGTACCAGGTTTTGTTTACTAGTTGGTTTGGCTGCATGGGAGAAACTAAAGACAACGAAAGGAGAATGTTCATGCTCCTGATGCCCTGAATGGGTTACCCAGGGATTGCAGCTGTCTAAGCAGCCTGGGTCAGAAATAAAACAAAGGATCAACAGTAGCACTGGTAGAATTGTAAAGAAGATGGATTTGAAAGAGTTATGAAAACAGAATCCTACAGGACTGGACTGAACGCATTTGCAAAATGAAGGAGAGGGAAGAGGCAAAGTTGATGTCCCTGTTTTTAGCGTGGAGGACTTGGTGACCATTTACAGAAACGAGGAGCAGATCTGGGCAGGTGGGGGAAGAATCCAAATGCACCTTGGATATTGAGTCTGAAGAGGCTTGTGAGGCATCAGTCATATGTGTAGATCAGGAACTCTCGAGAAAGGTCTAAGCTTTGACCTTAGGATTCTAGACATTAGGACATAGGTGGTATTAAATCATGCAGAGAGCAACAAGGTCAGACAGAGAACAGGCAGAGAACAGGCAAGAACAGGCAGAGAAAGAGGATCCCACAAAAGGGACCAGAAAAAGACATCAGTTCAAGGTAGAAGGAGTACTGGGGAGGATGGATTTCAAGGACACTGATTAATTAACGTTGGGGCCAAAGCTGGATTCGTACTTTAGTTTTAATTTAGTCAACTACCAGAAATTATTTTGATAAATACATACTGTTCACTTTACACAGCTGATACAAAGCAGGCATAATGAACATTTCTAACAAGACATAAGCAAATCTTGCTATAACAATAATATGACCTTCACAGGAGAAAAGCTTTTAGAGACAAAGCCTCTCCCTGAACTCTCTCTTCTCTTGCAATTTTCTCCCCTGAACAATTTTGAATCATTAAGAGGCACAGTTTCTAATTAACCCAGTAATACCTCCTAATTACTACGTATACTCAAGTCAAGACTTTGAAATCTCCCTAGATAGTTGTCATGAGATGGCAAAAAAAAATGTTAACTATAATATGATTTTTTATTAAAAATTGATTTTTAAGCACAAAAAATAATTATAATAAAGACCTTCCTCAAATATACTCCTTTCCCATCTCCTAATTTTAGCTTATTTTGAGGGAGATGAAGTGGAGGAAGAAATATTAAGGATCTGTGGGAAAAGCTAATTAATGAGTTTATCTTTGACCAATTGCTCTTGTGAAGAAATATTTTGTGCACTGAGTTTCTAGAAGGAGATTCACCGTATTTCTTTTTAATTTCAATAAACTGAGAATCTACACTCAAATGCCAAAGGCAAGAAAATATGTGTTCATTTCCTATAATTAAACCAGATTTTTAAGAAGCAGGCAAAGTTTGTACCCCAAGGGGCATAAGATTTAAGCTTCCTCAACAGTAGAATAAAAGAGCAAGGTTAAATGATTCCAGAGGTCCCTTCCACTTTCAAAATTTGTATGTTTTTATAACTAATGCACATGGCACTTATTAACAACTACTTTCTCAGAAACTCAGAAGCCCTCTATGTTTTTTTCCACAATTTCATTGACCTCTAAACAGGGAAGCTCAGAATGTTTTCTCCCCTGCCTCACAGAGGGTTTTCAAGGTGATAATTTCTGATGAAACAATTCTGTGATTTTCGAAAAATATTACATTCCCTAGGATACAGGTTCTCAAACCTTTTTCCAGTCCCCTGTTGAACATTTCTGAGAGATATGACCAAATCCCATCTATGAAAGAGCACACATAGAACTGATTCTCGAACTGCACATTATGTGTGCATGTGAATAGAGGCGATAAGTGTCATTTGCCCCCACTGTTTCCTCCCCATTTCTAGGCACCTGTGGGACATCATTTCTTAGGAAGAATAGACCGTGTTTAAAAAGAGTCCTGAAAGCATAACGGTTCAACTGTCTTTTTCTTTCCATTAAGTAAGAGCTCTCTGACACTCATCCAAGTCAGTGAGAAACAAGGGCAAATTGCATTCCATTATCATTTTTCTTCAGCTTCTATCCCCTACCCCAGGCATATTTTGCCCAAGAGCCTGCTGAGAAAACCAGACATTAAGGCAAACCAAACTGAAAAACTGTAAATATCTTGACTTCTTCCTGGCCACATGATTTTATTCCCAAGGAAAAGTCTTGAATTATATCAAAACCAGAGATGGCTTTAAAAGGGGCAAGATATTATAAATCAGAGTAAGCCGTGTACAGTGGTTCTTGCCTGTAATCCCAGTACTTTGGGAGGCAGAGGTAAGAGGACTGACTGAGCCCAGGGGTTCAAGACCAGCCTGGGCAACTTGGCGAGACTTCATCTTTAAAATAATTCAAAAATTAGCTGGGCATGATGGCGTACACATGTGGTTCCAGCTACTTGGAAGACTGAGGCGGAAGCATCACCTGAGCCCACTAGGTTGAGGCTGCGGTGACCATGAGCGTGTCACTGCACTCCAGCCAGGGTGACAGAGTGAGTCTCCAACTCAATAAAATAAAATAATAAAATGAAAATAAAGACAAATCACTACAGAGTAAATACCACTTTTGCATCTTAGCCATATAAACAATATAATCATATAAATAAGACAAAAAACATTCTGCAGTATGAATCTTACTACAGGACACTGCTTTGAAAGCATCCTTGGAAGCCATATAGCATAACCAGATCTGACAGCTGACACTCGACATTTACATGCTGTGAAATTGTACATTCAGCTTTCTGAGGAATCATGAATATTCTAAATAAAACCATTTCTCTACTGATTTGAACTCAAAAAGGAGGAAAAGGGCTATGAATTAAACTGACTATGTACTCACCTTGGAATGAAAGTTAATCACCCCTTCTGCTCTTAGAGAGGAAAAAGAGTGTCAGGCAATAGAGAAAAGTGGGGTATGGCCATCAAGATGACTGTGGGATGTTGGAGAAATGTGAGAAAAATGAGGCCTCTTCATTTATTGAAAGATCTTTCCTGTGGAGTCCTCACTATCAAAGTGGGCAGATGTAGTCAGTCTGTTTGAAAGCCCCATTTTAGTCTCTGAATCTGCAAATCCTGGTTCTGGCATTTTAACTCCCCATGGGCCAACATTTTCACTTTTTTATCAGAAGAGTAGCTCATCCTTTTGGCTCTTCTGATTCTCTTCTCTCCTCCCCTACCTTTCCCCTCACAATTCAACGCACCAACCATTTACTGATAATATACCATATGCTGAAAAGTACATATCCTAGCCATCCTGACTATTCCACAGACAGGAAAATCCAAAACTGTGAAAGAAAATTAGAGAAGAATGTAGTGGCGTTGCTTCATGCTAAAAATGAGATTTGTACTTGTACTTGTATATTCATATTTGTACCTGAAAACAAATATGTATATGTATATATATGCAAATACACACAAACATATAGAAAGAACACAATTCTTTCTTTTCATCTCCTTCAGCTAGAACACTAGGAATGCAGCCACCCCTGCCCAAGAAGCATTTCAAGACACTGATTTGCTTTTTTGTGGTGACTTTTCTCCTTCTACATGACCACTTGATGCTCATTTTACCCAAATTTCATCTGTATGGAAATATTGAGGAAGAAATAACAGAGTGTGACTCCAACTCAAAACAAAATGTCCTTTTTCAAAGCTTGTATGGAATTTAGCCTTGGTCTGGCTGACAACTACTGTTAGCACTTTGCACTGCAGCCTCGACCTGCTGGGCTCAGGCGATCCTTCCGCCTCAGCCTTCCAAGTAGCTGGAACTACAGGTGTGCACCACCACACCCGGCTAATTTTTTGATTTAATGTAGAGACAAGGTCTCACCAAGTTGCCCAGGTTAGTCTGGAACCCCTGGGCTCAGGCAATCCTCTCCCTTCTGCCTTCCAAAGTGCTGGGATTATAGGCTTGAGCCACTGCGCCCAGCAAAAAATGACATATTTTAAAGACACAAATTTCTAGGCAGGCAGGATGAAAAGACTGTAGACAGAGGATCCGTTTTTCCAGCCCCAACCATACTCAACAACCACAACTGTAGAAATTTACGTTTCCCTGGGCATGGTGGCTCAAGCCTGTAATCCCAGCACTTTGAGAGGCCGAGGTGAAAGGATTGCCTGAGCCCATGGGTTCAAGACCAGCCTGGGCAACTTGGTGAGACCTCGTCTCTACAATAAAATCAAAAAATTAGCCAAACGTGGTAGCGCATGCCTGTAGTTCCGGCTACTTGGAAGGCTGAGGCAGAAGGATCGCCGGAGCCCAGCAGGTCAACGCTGGGGTGGCCGTGAGTTTGCCACTGTACTCCAGCCTGGGTGACAGAGTGAGACTCCAACTCAAAAAAAGAAACTTCCCTTTCCTCAACTGTTGTCTACCTTAGAAGAAAAATATTTGCATCTTGGTTGATAAGCCTTAAACATCTCAGTCTCATACTGACTGCCACATTAAAGGTCACACCATTATAGCAAGCAAGGTGTCCTGATAGATGGACAATTATGCCACATACATATGATGAAATCCCAACTGCACACACTCGGACACTCTCACACCCAGCTAAACATTCCAGAGGCATCAGCACTAACCAGAGAGCTCATTTCTAACCATATGTTTGACTGCAGACTGATCAAGCCTTTGTTTCAACGAATTTCAAATGCCATTCAGTTTGGCTGTTTTTCCATAAAACAGAAAGAAAACTACTTAACCTGAGACTTGAACTTTAAATCCCCATATTCCTTCAGACAGGGAGAGAGAGGGAAGAGAGAAGAGACGACTGTCCAGTTTGCTTTAACTGCAGTATTGCTAAATAAAGAAAGAGAGTCAGAGAGAGAAAGGACTCTCTTGGTTGTATTGCTTTGCTAAATTACCCGTAGAAGACTGATTTTTCTGAGAAAAGAAAGGGTTACCAATAAGCTTTTAAAGAAACAAAGTCAAGCAATTGAGAAGAATCTCCCTAGTAAGTCGAGGGTGTTTTCTAGAGGCAGGGAAATTCACATTCAGGAGGCAGACAGCTTGAATTGTCCAAGCAAGATGAATCCACTCAGTCCAAGCGAGAACAGCCACCAACACCACCCACCCCCCTACCCTCCCCGAGGACGCATGGGGATTTTTCAGCGACTGCCTGAATACCAAGCAGGGACGCTGCTGCCCTTTCTGCTACCACCCCCAATTTCATCCTGACGTTTCCCATTGATTTTCTAACAGCTTAAATGTTTAAAAACAACTGTGTCCTTTGAAACATTTCAGCCACCAACAGGTGAATGTGATTAGTTAGACCTAAATAAGGGATGAGGAGTGTTCTTTTCTGTCTCTGTATAAAGGAAGACCTTCCTGAATCGGAAATAAAGTAAAAATGGAAACCTGCGGGTACCCTGTTACCTGGCAACCCAAACCATGGGCTGCGTCTGTTTGCATCCTAATGTCCCCCAGCGCGAAAGACGCAGTTCGAAGGGATTCCGTTTATGTGGAGCCTCTTGACTCTCGGCTATTCGTTCATCCTGTTATTTGGTTTCCAAGTCAGTAACCCAGATTTCTGAGGACTCAAATGCTTGTCTCTTCAGGGAAGGAAACTTACGCTAGGGAATTTACTATAGCACCTTTTAAGGTGAATCCGTGTTTTGCAAAACTCCCCGGGAAAATGTGTGTTGAAAGAAGAAAACAAGGAGAGGGAGCAGGGGGAGAGTTGCTCATCACTGCCCTGCAGTTCCTTCCCTGTGGCTCTGGGAAATGTGCAGTGTCATGTCTATTTCATCCCAACCTCCCTGCCTGAGGTTTCACTCCGAGGACTGCCTGTCAGGCTGCAGATCCATCTATAAATAATCAGCCCAAATTGGCAACTGCCTGAAATAATAGAAACAGAAAAACAAGGCATTCCACACCTTTGCTGCAGCGTCTTGAGCCTCTGTCCCCAGCCTCACCCCTCACAGGCCCCTGTCAGTTCCATTACTGGTTCTAGAAATAATATACGAGGGTTGTTTTTGTTGGTCCCGTTTTGGCTTTGTGACTTTAGGAAATAATTTGAAGACTATTTGAGAGCCACATGCTGAATTCCAATGTTAATAATTAACATTTTGCTCTCCTGGGAAGAAAAATGCTGTTTTATCTCACTAGGTTTTTAGACTAAATATCAATGATTCTTACAGTGATTCTGTTCATCTCCAGCTATCAAACCAGGTGATCTTTTCAGAGTCTTTTAAAACTCTAGTTCTCTCAGGGCCTTATTCATTCTACTGTTTATTTATATTTCTATCAGAGGCTTTAAATTCTCAGTGAAAACAGAATCTGAATGTTTTTCCTATTTGTCAGCATTTGTTGAAAAGTTTTATGAAGACTAGAAAAGGTAACTATAGGTATTACATTATAGGAATAGTTAATGTCCTATAAACTTCATTCATTTGACAAAATAGATTAAGAAACTATCATATGTAACACTCTGCTAAAATGTGTGTGTGTCTGTCTGTCTGTCTGTCTGAGGTCCAAAGATGAGCACAGCACAGACTCTAATCTCAGAAAACTTAAATTCTAAAGAAAAAGATGTGATGTATATGATTTACTGTAATATAAGGAAAAAGGAAAATATGCTGAGTATTAAAAGAGACATGAGCAATGTGCTATGAGGTACAGTCATTTCCAGTTCTCGTGATGGAAGAAGCTGATATGGAAACTCACTATTGTCTGTCCACATAGCCACAACCCTTAAGGAAAGGCATAACGTTCCAGGGGGCCTACATGTACCTAATTCCTGAGAATTAGCAAAAGAACGTATATCCCCTTATCTCCTATACATTCCCTGTTAAGTCACTTCAAAGAAACTTTAATGCTCTGCAGACTACATTCAGTGAAGTAAGAGAAATGAATCCAGGCCAGGCACGGTGGCTCATACCTATATAAATCCCAGCAATTTGGAAGGCTGAGGTGAGAAGATTGCCTGAGCCCACAGGTTCAGGCCACTGCACGTTCACAGCCACCGCTGCTTCGACCCACTGGGCTCAGGCAATCCTTCCGCCTCAGTCTTCCAAGTAGCTGGGACAATAGGTGTGTGCCACTACAAGTTAATTATTTAAATTGCTATACAATGTTTACAATTACATTGATTAAGAGTGATGTCAGCCAGGCTCGGTGGCTCAGCCTATAATCCCGCGCTTTGGGAGGCTGAGGTGAGTGGATTGTCTGAGCCCGCGGGTTCGAGACCCGCCTGGGCAACTTGGCGAGACCTCATCTCTACAATAAATCCAAAAAAAATTAGCCGTGTGTGGTAGTGCGTGCCTGTAGTTCCAGCTACTTGGAAGGCTAAGGCGGAAGGATCGCCGGACCCCAGCAGGTCGAGGCTGCGGTGGCTGGAGCAGCCACTGCACTCCAGTCTGGGTGACAGAGTGAGACTCCAACTCAAAAAAATAATAATATATATATATATTATTATATATAGTATATATATAATAATATATATATACATATATATATATATATAGCATCTATTCTCCACTCTATGCATCAAGGAATAATCTCAACTTTCATGTCTTCGTATTTAACAATAAAGCTATAGTTACCATAGATAGTGATGGTGGCTTGTTAAGAACCAGGTGGCATAGAAGGAGGTGAGTGGCAAATAAGCAGAGCTCTGCCTCCCGTTAGATCAGAGGTGGTATTAGATTCTTTCTTTTTTTTTTTTAGTTGGAGTCTCACTTCATTGTCCAGGCTGGAGTGCAGTGACTCATTCACTGCCACCCCAGCATCAAACAGCTGGGTTCTGGCGATCCTTCCGCCTCAGCCATCAAAGTAGCTGGAACTACAGGAATGCGCTATCACAATCGGCTATTTTTTTTTTTTTTTTTGTAGAAATGAGGTCTGGCCAAGTTGCCCAGGCTGTTCTCAAACCTATGGACTCAGGCAATCCTCTTGGCTCAGCCTCCCAAACTGCTGGGATTACAGGATGTTAGATTCTTTTTATTTTTATTTTATATTAATTAATTTATTGTTTTTATTATAAAGATGTGGGGTAAGGTTCAGGGTTAGGTATACAAATGTTATTTATGCAGTTACTCTTGTTAATGAAGTATGCCCCTCCCTCCCCTAGCAGTTTCCCTCAACTGCCAATCCCACCCCCGCCCCTGGCAGTTTCCCACTACTGCAAAACCCTTTCTTATGGTATTATAGTTGTTTAAGGTCCACTTATGAGTGAAAACATATAGTACTCTGTTCTTTTTTTCTGTGATAGATCACTGAGTATGATCGACTCTAAATCCACCCAAGTTGCTGCAAAGTCCATATGTTTGTCCTTCTTTATGGCTGTGTAATATTCCATTGTGTATATGTACCACATTTATGTAATCCAGTCCAGCTTTGGTGGGCAACATAGGTGGTTCCATGTTTTTGCTATTGTGAATAGAGTTGCAATAAACAAGGTATTCAGGTATCTTTTTTGTAGAATGAGTTCCTCCGGGTATGTTCCCAATAGGGGAATTTTTGGGTCATATGGAAGGTCAATTTCCAGTTCTTTCAGAAATCACCACACTGTCGTTCAAAGAGGTTGCACTAGTTTGCATTCCAACCAGGAGTGTACAAGCGTTTCTTTTTTTGAGCATCCTCACCAGAATCTGTTGTTGCTTGTTTTGTTAATGATGGCCATTCTTACTGGGGTTAGGTGGTATCTCAGTGTGGTTTTGATTTGCATTTCTCAGATGATGTGTGAGGCTGAGCACTTTTTCATGTTTCTGTTGGCTGCCCACATATCTTCTTTTGAGAAGTGTCTATTCATGCTTTTTGCCCACTTTTTTCTTTCCTTTTGGTGTGCTTGAGTTCCCTGTAGATGCCAGATGTTAGGACTTTGTCAGATATAGAGCTGGCAAATATTTTTTCCCATTCTGTGGACTGTCTCCCTCATGTCTTGATGGTTTCTTTTGCTTTGCAGAAGCTCGTTAGTTTGATGAAGTCCCACTTGTCTATCTTATTTCTTAAGGTATGGGCATTTAGGGTTCTGAATAAGAATTGGTTACCAGTTCCAATTTCCATAAGGGTGTCTCCTGCATTTTCTGAGTTTCTTATAGTTTGAGGTTTTACATTTAGCTCTTTGATCCATTTAGAGTTAATTTTTGTGGATGGTGATAGGTAGAGGTACTGTTTCAATCTTCTGCATGTGATCAGCCAGTTTTCCCAGCACCATTTACTGAATAGTTTCTCCTCTCCCCAGTGGTTTCTGTTAGAGGCTTTGTCAAAGATGAGTTGGTTGAGAAATTGAGGCTTTGCTTCCAGAATCTCTATCCTGTTCCATTGGTCTATGTGCCTATTCTTTACCATTACCAGGCTGTTTTGATTACTTTAGGCTTATAGTAAAGTTTGAAGTCCACAGTGTGATACCTTTTGCTTTGTTTCTTTTGCTAAGGATTGTTTTGGCTATTCGTGGTCATTTATGTTTCCATATGAATTTCTGTATTGTCATTTCCAGGTCTGAGAAGAATAATATTGGTAACTTAATGGGTATTGCATTGAATCTGTAGATTGTCTTTGGTAGGATGAACATCTTAACAAGTTGATTCTTCCTATCCATGAGCATGGAATATTTTTCAATTTGTTTGTGTCTTCTTGGATTTCTTTGAGCAGTGTTTTGTAGTTCTCATTGTGAAGGTCTTTCACTTCTCTGGTTAGGAACATGCCGAGGTATTTCATTTTGTGTGTGTGTGTGTGTGTGCCTAAGCACAATGCAATTGTGCTTTAATTTGGGTATCTGCCTGCTTGTTGTTGATGTATAGGAATGCAACTGTCTTCTCATATTTATTTTGTACCCTGAGACTCTCCCAAAGTCCTTTATCAGCAGGTTTTTGACAGATTCTCTTGGATTCTCAAGGTATAGAATCATATCATCAGCAAAGAGGGATAACTTGACTTCCTCTTTTCCTATTTGAATACCCCAGATTTCCTTCTATTGTCTAATTGCCCGAGCTAGGACTTCCAACACAATGTTGAACAAGAGGGGTGAGAGTGGGCAGCTTTGTCTTGTTCCAGCTTTCAGGGGAAAATGTTTCCAGTTTCTGTCAGTTTAGCAATATGTTAGATATGGGTTTATTGTAGATGGCACTTACTATTTTGAGGTATGTTCCTTCTATACCTAGGTGTTTGAGGGTTTTTATCAAGAAGGATTGCTGGATTTTATCAAAAGTTTTTTTCTGCATCTAATGTTATAATTATGTGGTTCTTATTTTTACATCTGCTGATGTATTTAATTACATTCATGGTCTTGCGAATGCTGAACCAGCCCTGCATCCTGGGGATGAGGCCTACGTGGTCATGGTGGATGATTTTTGAGATGTGTTTTTGAATCCGATTTGCTAGGATCTTGTTGAGAATTTTTGCATCTATGTTCATAAGGAATATTGGCCTGTAGTTCTCTTTCTTTGTTGGATCTGTACCCGGTTTGGGTATCAGTGTAATGTTAGCTTTGCAAAATGATTTGGGGAGAATTCCATCCATTTCAATTGCCTGGAATACTTTCAATAGGATTGGTATCAGCTCCTCCTTGTACATTTTGTAGAATTCTGCTGGAAAGCCATCTGGTCCAGGTCTTTTTTGTTGTACATAATTTTCTTATGACAGAGTCAATTTTCTGGGTTGTTATTGTTTATTTAGTGTCACAATGTCTTATTTCCACCTGGGTAAGTTGTCTGATATCAGAAAGCCCAGCATTTCATTTACGTTATCAAGGTTGTTTCCATATAGGTATACATAGAAATCTCTGATAATCTTTCATATTTCTTCAGGGTCAGTTGTGATTTGATCTTTTGTATTTCTGATTGTGTTTATTTGAGCTTTTTCTCTCCTTTTCTTGGCCATTCTGGCTAGGGGCCCATCAATCTTGTTAATTCTTTCAAAGAACCAGCTTTTTTTGTTTTTTGGTTTTCTTTGATAATTTTGTCTTCTATGTCCCATATTTGGACTCTTATTTTGGTGATTTGGATTCTTCCTTTAAAGTTGGGATTTTGGTGGTATTTTCTTTCCAGCTGCATTAGGTTAGGCTCTCCACTTGTGATTTTTCCATTTTCTTGACTTGTGCTCATAGAGATATAAATTCCCTTCCTAGAACTGCTTTCATGAAATTCCAGAGGTTTTGGTAAGATGTTTCTTCATTTTCATTAGTTTCCAGGAATCTTTTAATTTCTGCTTTGGTTTCAGTGTTGACCCTGTAGTGTTCAGCATCATGCTGTTTAGTGTACATGTCTTTGTGGTCTTTGAGGAAATGTTGGTGTTGAGATTTTTTAAAAATTTCACTGTGGTCTGAGAATGTGCATGGCAAGATTTCAACCTTATGGAACTTGTTTATTCTTGATTTATGGCCAAGGGTGTGATCAATCTTGGAGTACGTTCTATATGGTGATGAGTAGAATGTATATTCTGTGGTTGTTGGGTAGAATGATCTGTATGTATTTATTAAGCCCATTTTGTCAAGTGTCAAGTTTAGTTCCTGGATCACTTTGCTGATTTTTTGCCTCGATGATCTTTCTAAGGCTATAAGTGAGGTATTCAATTCCCCTGCTATAATACTGTTAGAGTCAATTTTTTTTTTTTAGTTTATTTAGTAGTTGCTTTATAAATGCTGGTGCTCTTATGTTAAGTGCATATATGTTTAGGATGGATATTTCTTGTTGATGGATTGAACATTCTATCACTATGTAGTGTCCTTTTGCATCTTTTTTTAATTCTTGAGGGCTTGAAAGATGTTTGTCTGATATTATGATCACAACTCCTCCCTTATTTTGTGATGCATTTGCCTGGAAACTTGTTTTCCATCCTCTAACTTTGAAGCTGTGTGCATCCCTCATAGTGAGATGAGTCTCCTGGATGCAGCAAATAATTGGGTCATGGTTTCTTATCCAATTTGCCATTCTGTGTCTTTTCAAATGTGCATTTAGTCCATTCTCATTCAGGCTGATTATTAAAATGTGATTGTTTATTGCTGTCATTAGGTTCTTATAACGTTTTTTTTCTTTGCTTTTTTTACTTTTGGCTTTGAGATTAATGTATGTGTGTGTTTTCAAGTTTCTTGTTGCACTGTATTCTCTGTTGATTCTGTGTTCTGCTGTTCTCTTGGGGAGTATGTGGTCTTTCTTTCTTTCTTTTTTTTTCTTTCTTCTGTGCTTAATACCTTTTTAAGTGTCTCCTGTACAGCTGCTCTGGAAGCTGCATAATCTCTTAGGATTGGATGTCTGAGAAGGATTTTAATTCTCCATCACTGATGAAGCTGAGCTTGATTGGATAGAAAATTCTTGATTGAAATAGTTTAACTTCCAGGACTTTTAATATAAGGTTCCAGTTTCTTTTTGTTTGTAGTGTTTCTGCCAATAGGTCTGCTTCTATTCTGATTGGTTTTCCCTGGTCGGTAGTCTGATCTTTCTCTCTTGG
This sequence comes from Tarsius wallacei, assembly GCA_963574415.1. NCBI lineage: Eukaryota > Metazoa > Chordata > Mammalia > Primates > Tarsiidae > Tarsius > Tarsius wallacei. The sequence continues at coordinate 47,395 of CAUYQG010207218.1, forward strand.
CTTTAGGACATTTTTCTTTTGTGCCTACTTTCTTTAGGTGAATTACTATGTGTCTGCAGGTTGGTCTTCTCATTTGATGTCTTGTGGTGTTTCTCTGTATCTCTTGTGTCTGACTGGTCACTTCTCTGTTGAGATGGGGAAAGTTTTCTTGGATTACCTCCTGGAATACTTGCTCCAAGTTGTTCTCCATTTCCCTTTACTCTTCTGGGATACCAATCAGGCATAGGTTTGGACCCTTGATATAATCGCACATCTCTTGTATGCTTTGTTCTTTCTTTCCTAGTCTTCTTTCTATGTTTTTACGGATTGGGTTCATTCTAAGTTTTGGTCTTCAAGTTCTGAGATTCTTTCTTCAGGTTGATTAATTCTGCTTTCCATGCTTGTCATCTTGTTATTTATTTCTTAGATGAAATTTTTTATTGCCAAAATCTCTGTTGCAAGTTCTTTCAGTGTTGCATCTTTTCTTTCTTTAGTCTTATTTACTCTTTCCATCCATTCACTAATCCCTGTCTTAATCTGGTGCCAGTCTTTGGTGACTTCCATTGTTTGGGCACCAAGGTCTTATTTTTCAGGAGTTTTGTCTTTGGTACTCTTGAAATTGCCTGAGGTCTTCCTTTGGATTTTCTTCATTTTTGACAGATCTCTTGTTTTTATCTTTATTTCTGTTATTCAGTGTCCGTGGGAGAGGCTTTCCCTTCTGATGTTTGCTCAGTCCACTAATCTTCACTGATCTGGGCTCTGGATTTGTTCTTTTGAAATAGGAGAGTGGATGGGAAGCTTTGCTGTCTCTTGTAGTTGTTGAAATTTGAATAAAGTTGGGGATGGGATACTAGGATTTAGAAACTACTTGCAAATCACAGTGTTCACTTATTATGGCATTGTTCCCTGAGACCCACTCCCTACCACCACTCTATATACAATGCAAAGCAGAAACCAATGCAAAAAACAATTGAACACACAGACACAGACATAAATACACACCCCAAAACAAACTATAATAACAACTAAATGAAACAAAACAAACAGCAACAACAACAACCAAAAACCTCAAGAAAACTAGACACACACACACGTGCCGAGCCCAAAATGAATTGAGAAAAAAAAAAAAAACAGAAAGACCGGAGGGGGAAAAAAGGAAATCAGGTTGAACCCTCACACATTTATTGATACACACCTTAAACTATACAAAATGAATATTTAAAAAAACCCCAAAAGAACAAAAGATAAAAAACAAACCAACAATAAAATTTAAAGATGAACACTCAGTCATTCACATATACACATAAACAGAAAACGACAAATAGAAGAAAGGAACAGTAAAAGCAAGTAAAAAATTTGGGGGGCTGCAGATCAAACTTTTATATACACATTCATGCATAAAGAAAAATATTTTTAAAAATAGATGAACAAATAAAAGTCAGGCATTTTTTAAAAATTAAAAAAAGTTTGAAAATTAAGAAACACCCTGCCATCTTGTGGCAGGCTTTGTAGCTGTTTCTCTAATCAGGTCTCTCCTGTAGAGCCATCTCTTTCACTCTCTCCTTAGTATCTAGAGCTGGGGAGGAGGAGGGGTATTGGACGTGGGTGGCCTGCAGTTTTCCCCTCTCATATGGTTAGGAAGATCTCCTCTGTTGGGGAGGTGTGGGACTGTCTCTTTCCCAGATATGTACTCACAGGGGGTGCTCCAAGCAGGCTTATCCTGGAATGGAGTTCTCTTATTGCAACTGACTTCCAGGTTCCGCCTGGGTTCATCCCTCTCAACTGTGGCCAGTTATATGAGTCTGACATTTAGAGGATTGCTGGGGAGGAGTATCTCTCCACTGGTCTCCTTGGAGTCTTTCCTCATCCTTTTCTGGCCACATCCTTTGTGTCACTGCTGAATCAGGGTAGGGAGTGGGGCGCTTGGAACTCAGCACTAGTCAGGTCCTTCCAAAGTTTGTGCTTTCAGGATATTTCCTCTGGGTCATGATCAATCCCTGAGTAGTTGATCCACCAGTCACAGAGATTGGGTCTGTTTCTCCATGGTGAGTGAGTCAGATCACTTTCCTGCCCCACCTTCATGATGGTGGTGGGGGCCTCTCTTGTTCTCTTCTGTGGGACATTGTCTCTGGAGTCCCTCTACAGCCCCTGCTGCTAGTGTCCTGCCAGGTGCTAAAGTGGAGAGGAAAAGTCAGGAGCATGTAGTCTCTTCCTGCTGTAATGGTGAGGGAGAGCCTGGGGCAATAGTTTCTCCCTGCTGCTTTTTCAAAAAAATAATAATAATGGTGCTTATCTTCTGCAACTTGGGAAGAGCCAGGGATGAAAAGGAGAAGCTGCAGCACCAGCTGTTGCACCAGGGGCCTGGCCATTTACTCATGAGCCCCCGCTTAGAAAGTCTCTCCCAACATTTTATTCCCATGGATGGTTTGTTGATTAAAAAAAAAAGTAAAAGAAAATGGCACTTGGCTTCTGCATCCCATGGGTGGCTAGGGTCCAAGCCCAGCAGCTGTGACACCAGCTGCTGCACCAGGAGAGTCCTGGCCGCTAGGTACTTAGCCCTCGCTCAGTCAGCCACTCACATGCCCACTCACTTATCAGCACATACACAAAATTTTCCATAAACTCACTCACTCACACGGGGACTTGCATAGTCCTACTGACTTGGCCACCATCTTCCTGACCTCGAGATTTCAAAGGAAGTGTCTTTCCATACAGTCAAGCCTTCAGAACTCCCAGCTCTGGACAAGTTTTTTCATTTCTCTGAGTGTTCTCCAATCTTTCTCCAAAATCAGAGAGAAAAAAGGAGAGCCTCCTCCAGTAATCAGGGCCCTGGAGTCTCAGCTAAGATGTTAGATTCCTATAGGAAGGCATGTGAGGGATCTTGGGTTGCACTCTTCTTATGAGAATTTAATGCTAGATGAGTCCCTCTCACCCCCTATCTATTGAAAATTGTCGTTTGAACCTGGCTTGGTGGCTCAGTCTATAATCCCAGCACTTTGGGAGGCTGAGGTGAGTGAATTGCCCGAGCCCCCAGGTTCAAGACCCACCTGGACAACTTGGCAAGACCTCATATCTACAATAAATAAAAGAAAATAGCCAGATGTGGTAACACATGCCTACAGTTCCAGCTTCTTGGAAAGCTGGGGCGGAAGGATCACCGGAGCCCAGCAGGTCGAGGCTGCGGTGGCCGGGAGAATGCCGCTGCACTCTAGTTTGGGCGACGGAGTGAGACTCCAACTCCAACTCACAAAAAAAAAAACGAAAAGAAAATTGTCTTCCACAAAACTGGTCCCTAGTGCCAAAAAGGTTGGGGACCACTGCTGTAACAGATCTTGGCAAAGTCAATTGAAAATCTTTTGGAAAGAATTTGCCATTAAGAGTATTTGTGATATGGAAAGGAGATCAATATTTCAACATTAATAAGTTTGAGAAAAGTTAATTTCAACCCTTCTGGAGACTTTGAGGAGTTCTAGTATCCAATGAAGGAAAAAATTGCAGATGTGGTAGAAAAAGAAAGAGGACTAGAATTAGAAGTAAAGCCTTAAGGTGTAACTGAATTATTTCAATTTTATGAAAAAAGCTTCAATAGATGAGAAATTGCTTCTCATGTATAAGGAAAGAAAGTGGTTTCATGAGATAGAATCCACTTTGGTAAAAATGCTGTCAACAGTGTTGAAATGTAAGAAAATAGAATATTACATAAATTTAATAAAACAACTACAATGTTTGAGAGGATTGAGTCCAATTTTGAAAGATGTTCTATTATGGAAAAAATGCTGTCAAATAGCATCACACACCACAAATACATCTTTCATGAAAGAGTCAATTGATGCGGCAAACTTTCTTGTCTTATTTTTAGAAATTGTCATAGCAAGTTCAAACTTCAGCAACCACTACCCTGATCAGTCAGTAGTCATCAACATTCACCAACATTCACCAACAAAAATATTACAACTCAATAAATTCCCAGATGATCATTAAAATTTTTTATCAGTGAAGTATTTTTTTTTTATTTGAGTCAGAGTCTCACTCCATCACCCAAGCTTAAGTGCAGTGGCACACAAACTCATAGCCACCCCAGCATTGACCTGCTGGGCTCAGGCAATCCTTCTGCCTCAGCCTTCCAAGTAGCTGGAAATACAGGCATGTGCCACCACACCCAGCTAATTTTTTGATTTATTGTGGAGGTGAGGTCTTACGAAGTTGCCCGGGCTGGTCTCAAACCCGTGGGCTCAAGCAATCCTCTCATCTCAGCCTCCCAAAGTGCTGGGATTATAGGCGTGAGCCACTGCACCCAGCATGAAGTATTTTAAATTATTTGCAGTGTTTTTTTTAAAAAGATATAATGAACATAATACAATTGTACAGTTACTAGACTACAGTATATAGTAAAAATTACTTTTTTATACCCTGGGAAACTTAAAGTTTGGATCATTTTGTTGTGATAGTCTTTATTACAGTTGTCTGCAAACAAATCAACAATATTTCTAAAGTATGTCTACATGTGACATAAATAACAGAAACAAATCATAACTCTATAGGAGCAAAATTTTTGGTATTCTATTGCCATTACAATGGTAGAAATTCAAATTAGATTGCTATAATTTTGCACTAAATGTAATCTTAATGGTAACTACCAAAAAAGTCTATAAATAAGAAAAAAAAGTTTCACTACCATAAAAGTCAAATGAACACAAAATCAGGCAGTTATGCTGTTATGGAGGAAATGAGGGACGTGAAAGCTATAAGACATAAAAAAAAAGCCAAATAGCAGTAGTAAGTAGTAAGGCAAATGAATGACACTCTCAAATTAAAATACAGATATTGGCTAAATGAATACAGATTAATTCCAACTAGATGCTATCTACAAGAGATTCACTTTGGAGTCAAAGACACAAATAGTTTGAAAGTGATAAAATGGAGAAAGCTGTTTCATGCTAATAGCAACTAAAAGAGAGTTAGTGTAGTTATACTAATATCAGACAATATAGTCTTCAAATTTAAAAAATTATGAGACAAAGGAAGACATATATATTAATAAATGTTTCAATACAAAAAGAAGATATAATTAAAATATGAGAAGCAAAATTAGCAAGTTGACAGATTGTACCAATAAACAGTTTTACAGTAAGAGTTAGAAAGTTGAATATTATACTTACAATAATGGGTAGCTCAACCCAACAGTAGATAGGAAATAGAAGACTTAGCACATATACTAAGTATATTTAACAGATATAAAAAAAAATTCTCAGTAACAACAGAGTACACCTTTTTCCCAAGTATGTATGAAACACTCTTCAGACTGGTTTGCATGTTAGGCCACAAAACAATTTTCAATGGATTTAAAAAGACAGGTAGCACAAAATGAACCTTCTCCAAGTACTATGGGATAAAGTTAGAAATCAATAACAAAAAGAAAACAATATAAATATGTGAAAACTAGCACATTATTAAATATCAGTGAATAAAAGAACAAATCAAAGGAAACTTAGAAAATACTTAGATATGAATAAAAATGAAAATATAAAATACCAAAACGTGTGGGATTTAGTGAAAAGCATACTCACAGAAAAACGTACAGTTGTAAATGTTCCATTGGTTTTAAAAATGCAAAATGAATACTTTTATATTGTAAGTAACTATTAAAATAAGCATAAAACAAGCCCCAAACTTGAAAAATAAAAGAAATAACGAAGATTAGGATTTTTATAAATTGACCACATTTACCAAAACACACAAATTTTTAAAACTGAATCAGGAAGACATAGAAAAAAGTCTCAACAGACCTGTAACAAAAGATGAAATTAGTATTCAAAATCCTCCTTGCAAAGAAAAGTTCTGAAACAGATTATTTCAACAGTAAATTCATGTAAAATATAATGAATAATTAACCCCAATATTTCTAAAACTTTAATTGATGCCAATTTTTCTAATACTTTTCCAAAAACTTGAAAAAAGTACTAATATTTTTCTGAATCATTCTATGAGATCAGCATTACTTTGATACCAAACACAGACAGAGACATCACAACAATCGAAAATTAAAAATTAATGTATCGTATGATATTAAATGAAACTCTAATGATACTCATGGTATTACGAGTACAAGCACAAACATCTTTAACGAAGTATCAGAAATTCAAATCCAACAACATATTACAAAGACTATTAACCATTACTGATTGTATTTATGTCAAGATATTCAAGTGTGATTCAACATAAGAAAATAAAAGCAATATATCACATTAATAGAAATAAAACAAAGAAACAAAAAAACAAAAAAAAGCCAAATTACATGTGAAAAATCCAACATTGCTTTTTGACCAAAACTCCCAAAAAACTCATGAAAGGGAAAATCTTCCAATAGGATAAAGGAAATTTATAAAAAACCCACAAATAACATTACACTAGATGATGAAAAAATGAAATATTTCTCTTAAGATCAGGAAAAAGACACACTTACCATTTTACAGCTGCTGTTCAAAATGGCACTGAAAGTTTTAGCCAGACTTATTAGAAAAGAGGGGAAAAAAGCAAGGCATGCAAATAAGAAAAAAAAAAACAAGTAAAACATAATCCTAACCCTAACCCTTACCCTAACCCTAACCCCTAACCCTAACCCTAACCTTAAACCTAACCCTAATCCTAACCCTAACCCTAACCCTAACCACTCTCCCAAAATGGAGCTATTTAATAAATTCAGCAAAGTTGTACACAAAAAATTATTTGTTTTGATACACCACAAATAAACAATCTGGAATGGAAATTAAGAAAGAAATTCTACTTGCGATAGTCCCTAAAATAAATAAAGAGGTTGGAGTAAATCTCACCAAAGAGGTGAAAGAGTTGTATGCTGAAAACTATAAAATATTGATAAAAAAAATTAAGTATAAATGAAAGACTTTCATGTTCATGAATAAGAAGAGTTAACATTATTAATGTGTTGACACTATGCGCAGAAATCTAAAAATTCAATACGTCACCTGTCAAAATCTCCACAGCATTTTTGCAGAAATAGAAAAGCCAATTCTCAAACACATATGGAATTCCAAAATGACCCTAATTACACAAAACAATCTTGAAAAAAAAGAAAAACTCTTTCCTAGTTCCAAATTTACTACAAAACTACAATAATTAAAAGAGTATGGTACTGGCATAAGGATAGACAGAGAGACCAGGTAAATAAAATAGAGAGCCCAGAAATAAACTCTCACATAATTTTGACTTTATTTTTAGCATGAATGTCAAGACCATTAATTGGCATGGGATAGCCTTTTTAAATAAATGATATTGAGAAAACTGAAAATACACATGCAGAAAAATTAAGTAGGACCTTTTCACCATCATATAGAAAGTTCACTCAAAATGGTCAAAAACTTAAATGTAAGAGCTAAAAATGATAATCCCTTAGAAGAAAAAATTGGAGAAAATCTTTAGAATGCTAAATTTAGCAACCATTTTGTGGATATAACTTCAAAAACACAGGCAATAATGACAAAAAATAGGCTAATTAAACTTTAATTTGATTAAAAATGGTTTTTAGCAAAGTATTCTATCTAGAAAGCAAGAAGACAACTTACTGAGTAAAAAAAAACTGATAAATTATGCATCTGATTTGGTATGAATATCAAAAATATATAAAGAAACCCTGGCACACAAGAACAAAAACCAAACAACACAAATAAAAAATGAACAAAAAATTTGAAGAGATTTATTACAAAAAATACAAAAAAAGTTATTACACACATGAAAAGATGCTCATTAGCATTAGTTATTAGGAAGATAAAAATTAAAATCACAATGAGGTACCACTTCTCACCAACTATGGTGGCTATAAAAACCAAAAAAACAAACAAGCAAACAAACAGAAAGTAAGTGTTGGAAAGGATATGGAGAAATTGGAATCCTTATGCACTGCTGTTGGGAGGGTAAAATGTTGCATCTAGTGTGGAAAGCAGTTTGGCAACTTCTCAAAAGTTTAAACATAGAAGTACCTTATGAATCAGCAGTTCCACTCTTAGGTATATATTTAAAAGAATTGAAAGCAGGAACTTGAGTAGATATTTGTACACTAATGTTTGTAGCATCATTATTTACAATAGCCAAATGATGATAGCAAGCCAAGTGTCTATCTTGTGAAAGAATAAACAAATGTGACATATACATACAATGAAATATTATATAGCTTTAAAGTGGGTGGAATTTTGATATATGCTACAACATGGATGGACCTTCCAATCATTGCAAATGCTGCGTGATTCCATTTACATGAGGTATCTATAATAGGCAAATTTACAGAGACAGAAAAAAAGATTGAGGTTACTAGGGTCTAAGGGAAGGAGGATTGATTCTTGGGTACAGGCTCATTTAGAGAATAACAAAACAGTTTGGGGGGAATAAATAGTGGTGATTCACAGCAAATGTATGTGAATGTATTTAATGCCATTCAATTGTACACTTACAAATGGTTAAAATGACAAACATTACATATATTTTACCACAATAAAACAACAAAAGCAATACATATTTATTACCTTCCAGTCTCTAAGGGTTAGGAATACTAGCCAAACTTACATGGGCTTTCTGCTTCAAAGTTCCTCACAGGACTGCAGGCGATGTGGTTTTCAGAACTGAGGTCTGTTCCAAAGGTTCTGTGGAGAAAGGCCTGCTTCCTTCTGTATTTGCCTTGGTGATTGTGGGCTGGTTCAGTTCCTTCTGGGCTGTTAAACTGAGAGACTTCTTCGCTGGTTCGTGGCTCATTCTCAGTTCCTTGCCACTTTCTCAACATGGCAGATTGCTTCATCAAAGCCAGACAGAAAAGATAGAAGTGATAATAAGATAGAAAGATAGAAGTGATAATATTTTCTAATCTTGTCAAATGAGTGACATGTCATCACCTTTCTCATATTATCTGGGTTAACATCAAGTCATTAAGTACAGCCCACGTCAAAAGGGAGAGAATTATTCAAGGATGTAAACAGCAGGGAGTAAGAGGGCATTATGCTCCATCTTATAGGTCAATTTGCTACAATAACATTGTATCAAATGATACCACAAAATCTGGATGTCAATCATTAATATCACACTTTGGTAATATTATATAATAATATCAAATATGATTATATAATACCAAACCAAATGCTTTTAAATAGTTGCAACATGTTGCCAAGGGCTTGGATCATTGTCCTAAATAGTCATTTTTATTTTGGATTTTTCTGTCACTGCAAAACAAAAACCACAAAGATAAATGTACTTACTTGGATACTTCCACCATTTGGTTTTGAAATATGGGAGCATTCTGCATGTCAGCTTAGATAAATGACATTTTTTGAAAGATGTTCAAACTATCTGGCCTTCTGGGAATCTGATTACTTTATTATTGAACATCAATAACTTTCTTCCAACAATTTGACATGCCATTAATTGTAACTATAAATGTGTGCTAGATCCTGGTAGAATTGTAATTGATGCCCAATGGTATCTAGCTATTGTCTAAATTGTTTATCAATAGAGTTAATTCTGTCTTTGAAGAATGTACAAATAAATGTGAATGTGTATGAATGAATGTATATGTAATTCTTGTATACTGACACAAAATAGACTCTTTCTTTCTTTCTTTCTTTCTTTTTTTTTTGAGTTGGAGTCTAATTCTGTTGCCCAGGCTGGAGTGCAGTGGCACTCTCACGGCCACCGCAGCCTTGACCTGCTGGGCTCAGGCGAACTTCCACCTCAGTCTTCTGAGGCTCATTCTTTCTAAGAAAGACAATAACAAATCCTAAAACTCTGTCTATTTCTTAATAAAATAAAATGTTACTCATCTTGCCTGGCCTCTTACCTCTGTGTAAATTTTCTGGTTTATTCATATTATCGTAAGAATAAGAACAGACTTGTCACAGCTGCTTATCAGAAATCTATTCAGGCTCTTGAGTCTATTCAGGACTAAACCTTGCTTTCAGTATAAGAATGATCAACTTATATTAAAACAGATACCAAGATGACATAAAATTATAGGAAATCACTATATTCTGGTGTGGGATTGGGACTAAGAGGGGCACAGCAAGTATGATAAAATATGTCAATTTGCCAAATAAATGTTAACAGCAGCTTAAGGTTTAAAACAAACAACAGCAAAAAAACCCCACAGAAAATCTTTCTGGATAAATCAGTGTCTTTGGGATAGTTGCTCAGCCAAGTGAGCATTTAAACATTACTTCAGAGATTTTTTTTCTCTTCCTAATCATCCCTGTAATGAGAGCCCTGATCATTACAGTTTTCTCAAGGACACAGTGATATTTTTCTTTTTAACTGCTATTCTGGTAAGTAGAGAACTTTCAGGAGCCTCCACTTAATCGTTCCTAATTTATAGTCTTCCTTTGATGGTTCCAAGGCCTACAATGAGAATTCTGCCAGCTGCTGAGTTTGTCTACTCCAACTATGCATTCATAAATAAAATGCTAATTGGTATGAGATAGTAATGTCATTGGTGACCCAGTCAGTTCAAAGCCTGTGTTTGATAATCTTAAAACTTTGTAATTTGTCTATTCTTAGTGCATAGCCATTCTGAAAATGGTTTTTATGTTTCTTTATGGAAAGATTCGGAGAAAGATTTACAATATGTAATTGTAGGATGATTTCAGAATCCTGATAGAAGTGAGCAAGTCTTACTTTCCTTTAAGAATTACCAAGTCTATGAAGTGACTTGTGTCACTACAATATAGTTATTAGGAGTTCAAACCTGGGGACCCGACTGTGATTGTTCAGACCCTCTGCAATTCACAGTTGGGTAAGCCTGGGCAATAACCAATGTTGTAAAACAATTCCACATCAATAAAATTTGCTACTTGAACTCTTACCTCATAGATTTGTTGTGAGACTTAAACAAGTTAAGACCCATATATATCTCTAAAAAGGTCTCCTAAAGCAAGCCAGTTCCTGGAAGCACAGGACTCCTCTAAAAGTTGACATGGATTTAAAGAATCTCCAGGGACACTGTCAAACTTTAAACTGCCCTATGGTCCAGAAATTTTCCACCCAAACATTCTTTCTTTCACTTGGATTTAGATTTCCATTGAGACGTGATGATGGTCCTTGATTTTCCACGACATCTGTACATGTTTTTCTAAACTATTTAACTTAGCAGAATCATTGCATATAATTCCGTCTTGATGTCTGCTTCTCAGGGGATATGTAGCAAAGGGCTTGTTATCATTTGAGTTAACTAGAAAGCTGATCCTGAGATGGAGAGTAGCATACATTAAACTTACTAGTGGATGCTCTTGAAATCTATATCTATGAGGAAAACAAAGAGAGGATAGCTGGGGAGAGGAGGAATTTGAGCTGCATGACAGTATCAACAAAGTTCACAGCAGAATATGTGAGCGGTTTCACATATGAGTTGGCTCTTTGGGTATGTCCTAGTTTTGGACTGGGTGGCTCGACTTTATACTTTTGCATCTGTTAGTCATTGATTGCAGATTACTTTAAGAATGGGGTGTGACATTAAGCAAAGCATCTCACTTTACCCAAGGACAATTCCCAGATATGGTTTAAAGGCTGAGGACTATTGCATGATTGCACGACTAGCATCTGGAAAAATAATTACTTCAGTCTTGAAAGTAGAATAAGACTGTATATTAAAGCATACTCTACAGTCATGAAAATAGAGTTAGAAGAAAATTGAGGCCAATGATGCAACCTATCAAAACCTCTGGTCAATCAATCAGGAATGTTGTTGCTTTACAAATAAAATGTTGCCATTTAAGTATACATTCATAATTCTCAAATCCCGTTTATCAGCCCTTCTTTAATTGTTTTCTGTTGTTCTTCTTTAACTTCATGCTTAAAAATTAATCTTATACTCAGTGTCCTGACCTTGATTTCTATTGCCATCGTCCAATAAAAAGAACCAGGAGAGAGTCACTTCTAAAATGGTAGAGTAAGGACCTCTGAAGGTGTATTCTGTCAGAAAGTCAATGTGAACTCAGGCATATATTTTTTAAAATTTTATTTTAAATATTTGTTTAACATATTTTCCAGAGCTCTAGATATAAAATTCTTGAAAGACTTAAGAAGAATTTATTCAAAAAATTGCCTGAATCTTAAAAGAACAGTGAATCTCGTGGCATTTTATGCTGATTCCTATCTCTCTTCCCCTCAAATTTCATGGCAGGCTTGAAATCCAACAGCCTCACAATCAGAGTGGCAGTGAAGCCAACAACCTAGTAGACACTGACGGGGGCAAAATATATTTGAAGCCACCCCTCAAAAGCCCCATTTCCCAATATTTGTCATTTTATCTGTTTTGCAGTTCTTTTGAAATCCTTATGTGACCTGCATCTGACTTGACAGAGGACTTGCTCATTTCATGCAGCCCTTCCATTGAGTGTTTACCAAAAATAATCGGCAACATGTTTAAATTGCCATTTCAAGAGGCAGTGATAACTGCTGGGACAAACAAAAAAGTAACTGCACTTGAAAGGAAAAAACAGAGAATGAGATGTCCATAGAAGACTTTGCAAAGCTTGAGAATATTCCTGGGAATTCTCATTCAGGGCTGTGTGCCTGCCCAGGAAGTTCTGAGATGACCCGATTCTCTTAATTCTAGCTGACATTGAGGCTCTGTGAAAGAAGGACATGAAGACTAAGGAAGACTTGTAAAGGGTATATTAGAACACTGAAAACATGCTAAAATACACATACAGAGTCCCTTGGGAAAAGCTGGAAGATTTATGGTTTCAGGGCACAGTAAGGAGATCTCAGTCCACTAATTAAGTGACCACTATGCTAACTAAGCCAATACTTAGTAGCAAAACCTGACAAAAGATACAGAAAGTACATAATTAGTTCATGGAAGTTACTAAACAAACAATCAAACAGTAACAATAAAAAAAAGACATCATTGACAACAAACTCTTGAAAGGGAATCTAACTTTCAAAGTTGGTACATTATCTTGTTTAAAATTTACATTTTCAATAACACCAAAAAATACATGACAGACAAAGAAACAAGGTAGCATGACGTATACAAGCATACAAGGCGTGGTGGTGGGGGTGTTAGAAGCAGTTAATAGAAACAGTCCCTCAGCAATCCCAGGCACTGAACTCTTCAAATGATAACTTTAAATCAACTAATTTAAATATTTTAATGGAATCCTGGAACAAAAAAATGTTATTAGGAAAAAACAATGAAATATCCAGAAAATATAAATTTTAGTTAATATAGACAATCAATATTGATTCACAGTTGTGACAATATATAAAGGAAATATCGAATGCTAAAAATAAGGGAACCTGAATACTTTGAAATTTTAAAGTTTATATACATATGTTTCTGTTGGCAGTAATATTCCTTATAGTTAGTTCACCTGAAAATATCTTGATCTCTACTTAAAACTTGAATCAGGGTTATGTTGAGTATAAGGTAAGAGTTAGGAGCTATATTTATTTATTTATTTTGTATAAATCTGCTTTTTGTCTAATTCTTATTATTTTAAAGATAATCTATGCTGATATCCAGTTGTTACAATGTTACTCATTGAAAATTTCCTTTCTTCCATTTGACTCATTTGTAAAAGAAAAAAAAATCAATGTATTGCATATGTATATTTTTTAATTTTTAATTTTGAAAATGTGGGGTACAATTTAGGGTTAGGTATGCAAATGTTTATTATGCAGGTGCCCTTGTTGATGAGGTGTGCCCCCTCTCCCCTGGCAGTTTCCCACTACTGCTAATCCTGCCTCCTGTGATTCTGCTTCTAGAGGTTTTATTTTGCCCTACAAGAGTTTTTATCATAAATTGGTATTCACTTAAAAACATCGTGTACTGAAATGTTCATATTATTTTCTTATTTATTCTGTCAATATTGCTAATAACTTTAATTGATTTTCAAACATTAAGTCAGTATTACATCTCATGCACTATGTTTTATTTATATGACACTGGTTTTACTTTGCCATTGATTTGTTAAAAGTTTTTGCATCTACAATCTTGAGTAAAATTTTTATGCAGTTATTCTTTTTTATTGTTGTCTGCTTTTGGAAGATGGCAATATTGCATTCAAACATGTATTCTCAAAGAGGCTCTTTATTTCTCTATTTTTTGAAAATTATATAAAAGTGATATTTCTTACATGCATTATGAAATTCAGCTGTGATATAATCTGATCTTGGGTGTTTTACTATTGGGAGTTTTTATTAAAATACATTTTATAGACATAAATATTTAAAATTTCTAATTCTTTTTGTAATTTGTTAAGAAATTTTCTAATTTATCTAAATTGTTGAAAATATTTGAGAACATTATATTATTCTTTATACAATATTTCTCATTCCTGTAATTAGCAGCTTGTCTTCTATTTTTTGTATTGATTGATCTACATAAAGGACTATCAGTTGTATGAATTTTAAAAAGTAAACCAATTTTAACTATATTGATTTTCTCTGTTGTTTACCCATCTGTTTTACTGTATTTTAATACATTTTAAATTCTATTTTGGATCCAGTTTTTAAAATAACATTCTGAAACTTAGATCACTGATTTTTTTTCCTTCTATAATACAAATTTAAAGTCACAAAATTTTCTTTAAGCAAAGCTTCATCTTCATGACAGATTTTTATCTGCTGATTTTACGTTTTTCATTTAGTTATTCAGTTCATAATGACTGTGTCAAAATTGGTTATTTTTTTATTTGACTCATAATTTATTTATTTATTTATTTATAGTCAATGTTTTTTATTATGATATTGTGGGGTACAGTTAAGGGTTAGGTATACAAATATGCTTCATTCAGGTACCCTTGTTGATAAGAGGTATCTCCCCATCCCCAGACAGGTATTTACTACCATTAATCCCATCTCCCTACCTCTCCTCCCCCATAGTTTCCCACCACTGTCAGTCATTTTCTTATGGTAATATGTTGGATGATCCATTTATTTTTATCTTGTCAAATTTTCATTTGATATTGGGATTTCTGATGCTTGGTTTTCTAGAAATGTAAGTTAAGCCAAGATGGCTGATAATTTTGTTCACGTTTTTTCTACACATAATGATTTCTTATCTCTTTGTTTATCTGTTACTGACAGAAGAGAATTGAAATCTTAATTGTTAAGATATATATTTGTCATTTGTTGCTTTATGCATTTTGAAGCTCTGTTATTTTATATTTGAGATGCACATTTAGATCATTATGCCTCCCCTTTATCATTATTGTGAAATAATGTATTCTTGTATACTTGATAACATATTCTTGCTCTAATGTCTGACATTATCTTAGCCACTCCAGCTTTCCTATTGGAGGACACTCCAGCCTTGTCGTGGTTCTCATTTAAATATTGCAGTTTTTTTTTTTTTTGCTTATACGTTTTGCCTATTTTGGCTTTATATTTAAATTGAGTTTCTTATAAGTGACAGGCAGTTGGGGCTTGCATTTTACCCAATATGACAATCTCTTCCCTAAAGTGTTTAGAACAATATATGTCATGTAATCATTAGCATGGTTTGATTTGTATCAACCAACTTGTTTTTCATAATTTGTCTCATGTTCTTTGTTCTGTGTTTCCTATTTAGCTGTGTTATTCTGGATTAAATGATTAGCCTTTAGAATTCCATATCATATTCATTATTATCTTTTAAATACATTAAAATTAAAATTGTCTTTTATAAAGAGCAGCTCTTGTTTAATTTTAACTGTGTTATGTGTACTATTATAATTATACATTTACTGCAGGATTTAAAAAGTCAAATATTTATAACTTTACACATGAAGTAAATTCACTAATTGCCTTTATTAAAGGCTAAAATTTTACATTGTAGTCATAATGCTATCTCATAAAGATTTATTGATCTTCCATAAAAAGCATTAAAACTAGGTTGAGATAACTCTACAATTTAATAGTTTCTTCCATAGCACTCTTTGTATTAAGACCAAGTGGCTGTTAGAAATATGCTTCTTAGTCCTGAGAATAGATTGTAGAATACTAGATATTCCAAAATTCTTAGGGAATTTGTTTATGTATTTATTTATTTATTCTCTTTTAATTTTTATTTTGAAATTGTGGGGTACAATTCAGGGTTAGGTATACAAATGTTCATTGTGCAGGTACCCTTATTGATGAGGTGTCCCCCCCTTCCCCAGGCGGAAATCGACTACTGTCAATCCCAGCTACCCACACCCCACTCCCCTCTACGCAGTTTCCCACTACTTTCAATCCCTTTCCTACAGTAATACAGTAGTAGTTCAAGGTCCACTTATAGATGAGAACATGTGATACTCAACTCTTTGTATCTGTGAGAGATCACACAGTATAAGTTCTAATTTCATCCACGTTGCTGCAAAGTTCATGATTTTGTTCTTCTTTATGGCTGTGTAATATTCCATTGCATATATGTACCAAATTTTTTTAATCCAGTCCTCTTTTGATGAGAGGCATGATTGGTTCCATGTTCTTGCTATTGTGAACAATGCTGCTATAAACATACATTTGCAGGTATCTTTTTTATAGAGTGACCTGAGTTCTTCCAGGTATATTCCCAGTAGAGAGATTGTGAGATCATACGGAAGGTCAATTTTTAGGAGTTTTAGGAATCGCCACACTATTTTCCACAGAGGTTGTACTGGTTTACACTCCCACCAACAGTGTAGAAGTGTTCCCTTTTCACCACATCCTCTCCAGCATCTGTTATATTTTGAGTTATTGTTGATGGCCATTCTGACTGGAGTTAGGTGGTAACTCAGTGTAGTTTTAATTTGCATCTCCTTGATGACTAGAGAGGCTGAACATTTTTTCATGTTTCTGTTGGCTGCTCATATGTCTTCTTTTGGGAAGTGTCTATTTATATCTTTGGAGGGGGGACTGTTTGTTTTCTTATCAGCACGTTTGAGTTCCTTGTAGATCCAAGATGTTAGGCCTTTGTCAGACATGGAGTTGGCAAATATTTTTCTCAGTCTGTGGGCTGTCTCCCTGCTCTCTTGATGGTTTCTTTGACTTTGCAGAAGCTTGTCAGTTTAATGAGGTCCTACTTGTCTATCTTCTCCCTTATGCCCTGGGCACTTCAGGTTTTGATCAGGAATCGGTTGCCAGTTCCAACTTCCATTAGAGTGTTTCCTGCATTTTCTAAGGTTCTTACAGTTTGAGTCTTACATTTAGGTCTGCGATCCATTTAGATTTACTTTTTGTGTATGGGGCCAGGTAGGGGTCCTGTTTCACCTATTCAGTAAATGGTGCTGGTAAAATAGGCTGACCACAGGCAGAAAAATTCTTAGGAGTTTTAACACAAAACTAAAGTGCTAGGATGATTTAGTTTCCCCTCTACTGTATTATTTCATATAACTTGTGCCTGAAGAAAAAGCCTCAGGATAATTATATCAAGCAGGAATTCCCTACAAGTTGCTGTGGGCCCTTTCCTAGAGCTTACAGCACTGGTGCCATGTTGAGGTGTGGTTAATAAGCCCGTGAATTCCAGCTAGTAAGTCTCTGCTCCGTACTTATTTGCAGATACCTTCAGCCTGACCATGTCTGTAAGTTCTTGTTTGTAAACAAGGGTTGTTTCCATAATAAATACCATTAGGTATCTTGCGTTAATAGAAATTCTTAGGAAATGCCCTGATAGTCTGACATTAAGATAGGTTGAGCAGCTACTTCAGAGAATTTTCACTTTGATTTGCTAGGTATTCTTTGGAAAACTTTCTCTTACATTTGGTAGAATATGATAAGTTACCCTAAATACCAAAGCAATCATTTTTGTGCTTCCTATAAATACAAGCTCTGAGGGAAATGATAACTGAACCATCAGGACAGTGAAAAGGCAGAGAAGTATTTTATTATGGCTTACTTTAAAGATCACTTTGTCCTGCCCATAATAACAGGTTTAAACGATCCTGCCTGACTCTGCTATTAGCAGTTGCACTGTTATATTATGCATGGCATTTTGACTATTCATAGAAAAGAAAATGCACTGCATCCCATTAGTGGTTTCCTATGAGTGTAAGTCGACAAATTACTGGTGATGTTTAGGTTAGTGTGTTGCTCCTTTGCACATCTGCAATGCTACTATCACATTCATTATTAATATGGATATAATGTGAGTTACTGAAGATCAATATGATTTCTATCAATTTTAGTTTCTGTGTTTGTGATTAGAACCCTTGTGCAAATATGACAGTGTATGTACATGCTAGCCCACTTCTGCATGATGAGAAATGACTTTCGCCCTAGGCCTAATTTCAAAGCTGGCACACCAAAGTGTAAAATGAGATCCCTAAATCATTTAAAGTAAGTGTGGCTATTTCTGAAATTGGAAATTGGTGGCATTCTACAGCAGCTGGTAATTTTCCTGGTCCAGAGCCACCTGTGGACCTTGAATAGAAAGATCAGCACATGATCTCCAAAATTGAGGAGTTGCTTTGTTTAATTTGTATTTTAAAGATGTGGGGTACAATTCAGGATTAGGTAGATAAGTGGTCATTGTACAGGTAAAGTTTGGGCCTCCCTTTGGTCCCCGCTTCACCTGGTTTGAGATCAGGTCCCTTTATTGATGTTATGTGCCCTCCCTCTTGGCGATGTCCTGCTACTGCCAATCCCTTTCTCACAGTATGATGATAAATGTTCAGGGTTGCTTATGAGTGAGAACATGTGGTATTCAGTTCTTTGCTTCTGTGATAGTTCACTAAATAGGATAAACTTTAAATCTATCCAAGTTGTTGTGAAGTCCATAAGTTTGTCCTTTATGGCTACATAATATTCCATCATGTATATGTACCACTTTTTTTTATCCAGTCCACCTTCGATGGGCAGCATGGTTGGTTCCATGTTTTTGCTATAGTACGTAGTTTCTGCATTTAATGATATAATCATGTGGTACTTATTTTTACATCTGTTGATGTATTTAATTACATTTATGGTCTTGTTAATTTTGAACCAGTCCTGCATCCTGGGGATGAAGCCTACTTGGTCATGGTAACTGATTATTGAGATGTGTTGTTGGATCCAAGGACCTGCTTTTAGAGTAAATATTTCCAAATGAGGAAATTTTGTAGGATGAGAAATTAAACACAGTTCCAAAATTCACAAGTTTATTCTTTTTAGTGTGTTTGGGTAGAAAATATTTTTGTGCTTCATGCTTTTTTAAGAAGTCTAGATGATTGATCTCTTAAGAAAGTTCAAAATCTTGAGATGGATAAAAACAGAATATATCTTACATTGCTCTGTGTCTGTCACAAATTAGATTGGGGACATCCCTTATCCCAAAATTTTATGAAGTTTAGTAACGAAAATGAATTATTAAAGGTTTTGCTTTCAGCTTTGACAGTGTGGATGCAATCAGATAGATAAAATTTTTACAAAAGAAAGAAAAGGAAGTGAAAATAAAACTCCCATAACATGTGTTCAAAGGCATTGAAGAATAGTCAGTACTCAAGAAAAGATTCAAGGACAAAATAAAGTGAATTGACTGCACATTTACAGAAATTTTTCTCTTGGGACTTTTGGCCATCAGAAAACCGAAATTTAGATTTCTTTCTCACTGATTTGCCAATGCAGCTAGAACTTAAAAAACTAGTACTTCAAAGAAAAAGTCAACCATTGTTTATTTCAAGATGTGAGCATGTTTAAATACTTGAAAATTAATAAAATATCACTCCACTTAGATAAAGAAGAAAAATTATATATGATCTATAAAATTTATTTAGTAAAATTTGTCATCTATGTGGTTTGAGAAAACAATAAAAACAAGCCATAATAATTATTTTCGTAGCCAGGACTAGCAGAGGTCTTCCTTAGTTTGTGTGTGTGTGTGTGTGTGTTTATTTGTGTAAATATATGAGGGGGGACCCCCTCAAAAATGAAATTATTGTTTGGTGGGTACACCCCTTGTAGTACACTTGGAATTTGTGTACTACAAATGGTCAACCAAAATTTTTATCTGGAAGTTTTGAGAAGTTTGCATCAGATTTGTGGCAAAACCATCCTGAGTTGTGACATACAGGCAATTGGTTTTTCCACCATGATAATGCACCTGACCATACCGCACTGAGTGTTCAGCAACATTTGACCAAAAACAGCATGAAGGCTGTGTCCCA
>CAUYQG010207219.1:0-14617 GCA_963574415.1 Tarsius wallacei
AGTGGCCGCTCCCGGCCACCGCAGCCTCGACCTGCTGGGCTCCGGCGATCCTTCCGCCTCAGCCTTCCAAGTAGCTGGAACTACAGGCACGCGCTACCAGCCCGGCTAATTTTTTTGATTTATTGTAGAGATGAGGTCTCACCAAGTTGCCCAGGCAGGTCTCAAACCCGTGGGCTCAGGCAATTCACTCACCTCGGCCTCCCAAAGCACGGGATTGCAGGCTGAGCCACCGAGCCCAGCCTAATTTTTTGATTTATTGTAGAGACGAGGTCTCACCAAGTTACCCAGACTGGTCTCGAAACCCTGGGCTCAGGCAATTCTATCGCCTCGGCCTCAAAAGTGCTGGGATTACAGGCTGAGCCACCGTGCCCAGTCTTACTTTCTCTTTGAATATAAAGTCTCAAATTTTAAGGTCTGCCCGAACTGGGACGAGTTGTCTCTAGCGTCTGATTGGTAAACAATTTTTCTTCTTTATTCCTGCAGTGAAGTTTTTTATAAATGACATCTTCTGATTTTTAAATTCTGAGCTATAATGGCAGCACATATAAAATTACACTATAATTATGTGCTTATATATCTGTCTCTCTCACTAAATTGGGAACTACCTGAAGCTTGGAGTTGTCATTCATTTATGTATTGAAATGCATGTAACAGTGCCTACACCAAGCAAATTGCTAACTAATGCTTGTCCACATACAGTTATTCACTCATTCATTTATTTTTTCACACTATTCAATCTCCCTGAGTTTTACTTTTCTTATTTTTTATTAGGATAACAGTACAAAAAGCTCCTGACAAATTGTCAGACACATAGTAGATGATTAATAAATGATGTGACAGTCCTTCTCCTATTCTGAGATGTGAACCATCATACCTGAAGTAAATATAATTTAGAGCATTTGTGTGTTCTGGGACCACACTCTCACCCATTTTACACTCATGTGTGAGCTTCAAGTTCACCAGCTTATACATTCCTGTCTTTGGCCAGGAAACAGAAGGAAAAGGTTTCTTGGGGTGTCTTGTTTTCTTTGTCTTACATAAACATGATTTGTGTCCAGACTTCAAGTCTTGCTACTCTTACTTGGTGAACATAGCTGTAAGTAACCTCTAACCTTCCAGGTATGATTTGTTCTGATCCAGACCCCTTTATAATTCATCTCTTGGATAAATATCCTCTCTTCTAATTGTTGTACGTGTCTTTTTTTGCATCTGAGTTCATCAAATGACTATTATTCATTTTCCACTTTGATCAGAGAAGTTCAGAAATGTTTAATCCTTATAAAACAGAAACATGATAAAATATCACACATCACTAATATAGTCAAATTAATACATGTGATTTGAAATCTTATCAATGCATTAAAGAACCTCATTTTGGTCCTGTCTATTTTTAAAGACCAAACACATTAATAAAAGGTCTGTGAAGTTTTTTTTAGTGGTTTTGTTTACAGGATTCTGAGTGCCTAAATCTTGAATCTGATGAAGAAATTCAGGTCCATAGTTCCTTTCTGCTGTTGAAATTCCCCCAAATCTGACAAGCTAAAGTTTTTTGTTTTTGTAAATTATTTGGTGACAAAATTTGAGTTGAACTGAAGAGAGGTTATTTATAGTCTACTTGGTGTGAATATTCATGCTTCATGGTAAAAATATCAATGCTTGATTACAACGTGCTGCCCTAGGCCCCACTGCAAATGTTATTTAATATATAGTCTTTGTTCTCTATGATTCTCCTAAAATCTTCAAAATCTGAGTTTTGAAACATATTTAGTCCCAAAGGTTCCTTTAGGGGAAGGGATCATTGAACTATAGTTCACAAACTTGATCCTTGAGGTGTTAGTATTATATATACACATGTGTGGAATTAAGTTTCATCATCTTTGATTATATTGGTTTCAAACAACATTCAAAATAGTTGCTACCTAACAAATATTTATAAATGAAATAATGTAATGTCTGGGATTTGTTCAAAATAATATGGGAGAGAGGAAGTAGGTGTTAGGAACTTTGAAGAGTCTCAGATTTTACCTTACTTGCAAGCTCACAAATTAGAATGCCAGTCTCATGGATACTAGCAAAAGACAAGAGACTCTTGGGTTAGGAAAAAAGGGCTTTATCATTCACATAACAGTAAGCAGCATGAATTTTATGTTCACATCAGATCCCTCCTGCTTTCCAAGTCCCATGGGGGCAAGGTGAATTGACTCAGGTGAATGTTGTGCAAGTAGTGTGTTTGCATCACAGCTGGGGAACCCTGAGCTTGGGGAATCTGAATCTTTTATAATGGGGAGTAAGCAAACCTGCCTGACCTCACCTTGGATGGAGATATTATCTTTATTATATAAGTCGGTAAACAAATATGCCCTCCTCTCTGAAGGGAGAATATTTTTTTCATCCAAGGCTGTTCACTATAAAAACATCCTTGAAAAAATCGTCCATAACAAAGGCAGTCAGCACCTGTGCTCACAAGACATGCAGAAACTCAAGAGACCCATGGAGACTTGTTCCCAACAGTCATGGTAACAGGGAGGAATAAATTGAAAAAAATTAACTGTGAGTTTTTAACTACTAAAAAACTGGGTGATGGGTACACCGAGGTACAGTCTACTTTTATATATTTTTGATAATTCTATAAATGGCAAGTTTAAAAATAGCAGCCAATATAAGTAAAGTGCTATGTGACACTCTCCATATAAATCACAATAGAAATGACCCAGGGAGATGTTGTTAACTCTTCACTGTCTCATATCTCTACCTCACTGAGGAAATATCAGGGGTCTATTCAGTAAATATTCTTGAAAGCTGATTTGCTAGAGTATTGACAAATTCAATGTGATGAACTCAAATCTCTACAGGTTTAATAACGTTCAACTGTGAAAGTCAGAAATGTTAGGGAATAGCAGAACATGACCCTTCAGTTTTTGATTTGGTAGCATAATACACATCGCATATACGTAAATATTTACATCACAATGTACATATAACATATACATATCACATATACAGAGAGGGCCAAAAAATGTCTACACAGTCTAAGAAAGGAAAGCACTGTATTAAAATTGTAATACTCAATATATACCGATAGCAAAAGATGAATACGAGTCACTTTTGACTTCTGCAATTACGAGAGGTAGAGGTGCTCAAAGTGGTTGCCATCAGTGTCCAGACACTTCTGATTATGGTGAACGACAAGAAATACATTGATAACATCTCTTAAAATGTGTATATATTTTTCGGCACCCTTGGAACAGATCAATGAGATGGAGGCAAAGGAGATTTCATTTATGTTTAAGGCCTTTTATTCATGTGAACAGTAATCAGACTGTCAAAAAAGGAAATCTTGAAAATAATGCTAATGTAAATGTTTTCAGCAAATATATGTCTTTAAAATATATATACTTTAGTAAAACATAAATACATTCCTGTTCTAAAAACGGAGGTGTCTAGACTAAAGAGTGAATGTCTTATTCTCCATAGACCAAGCACTGCCCCCTCTCCAAGTTCCCACTTTCCTCCAGAGAGATAATTGCTGTTAACAGATTGGTATATTCTTCCAGACTAGTTTCTATGAATTTACATACATTAATATGTAAAAGTACAAATATAGTTTTTAAAAACACAAATGGGATTATACTGTGCATACTTTTATACACCCTACATTTTCATTTAAAAGTTTCTTGGAGATAGCTCAATTTTAGTATACATGAAGCTGTTTCCATTTTTAAACTTATTGCATAGAATCCATAGAATGGATGTTTTATATATATAATTTTTCAGTCAGGAATCTCACTCTTGTCCAGGATAGAATGCAGTGACACCATCATGGCTTACTGCAACCTCAACTTCCTGGGCTCAGGCAATCCTCCCACTCCGGTCTCCAGAGTAGTTGGGACTACAGTAACTGGGACCACACCTAGCTATTTTTTAAAAAACTTTTTGTGGAGATGAGGTCTCACTATGTTGCCCAGTCTGGTCACAAACTCCTGGGCTCAAGCAATCCTCCTGCCTCAGCCTCCCAAAATGCTGGGATTACAGGTGTGAGCCACTGTGCCCAGTTTGGATGTATCATATTTAAAATAGCCAATGTAAGCTCATCTTGCACTGCTGCTAAACATTTTTAATAGTTATCATGAACACATTTCATAACTGCAGTGTGTATCAAGTAAGCTTCATGGACCAGTTTCTGCCACCCGTGTCTATAATTAAGACAACCCTGACAAATACATGTGTTGAAAATGCATTCTCTTTGTGTACCGAGAATTTTTAGACTATTTTTAAAATTATGAGACTTATTTTAAATGCTCTTGCTAAATTGTATAAGAAGGGAGCTTAAGCCAGGCTCAGTGGCTCAGCCTGTAATCCCTCGCTTGGGGAGACTGAGGTGAGTGGATTGCCTGAGCCCGCGGGTTCGAGACCCGCCTGGGCAACTTGGCAAGACCTCATCTCTACAATAAATAAATAAATAAATAAATCAGCTGGGTGTGGTAGCGCGCGCCTGTAGTTCCAGCTACTTGGAAGGCTGAGGCGGAAGGATCGCCGGAGCCCAGCAGGTCCAGGCTGCGGTGGCCGGGAGCGGCCACTGCTCTCCAGTCTGGGTGAGAGTGAGACTCCAACTCAAAAAAAAAAAAAAGAAGGGAGCTTAATGAGGAATAGGATATTTTCATAGTCTCTGAGTATCTCCTCATCAATTACTTATTAGTTAAAAATGGATAATCTATACAGTAAGGAATCAACCTTTATCAAATGACCAAAATTATTATCACAATAAGTCCAAATGGGCATCACATGCCTCCCACCAGAAACCCTGAAAAAGATACATCACTTACGTAGTATTCTGGTCAAATATGCATTACTTGACTCAATTCATGAGAAAACATTAGACAAAACCATATGAGGAGACATTCTATGAAATAAGTGGCCTATAAACCTAAAAAATAATGAATGCAATGAAAATATTGATGAAAGACAAAAAAAAGACTTAGGAACTGTTTTAGATTGAAGGAGACTAAATATACATGACAACTAAGTGCAATGTGTGATCCTGGACTGAATCCTGTACTAAAAAAATTTTCTATAAAGTACATTGTTGGAGCCGGGCTCAGTGGCTCAGCCTGTAATCCTGTGCTTTGGGAGGCTGAGGTGAGTGGATTGCCTGAGCCCGCAGGTTCGAGGCCCGCCTGGACAACTTGACGAGACCTCATCTCTACAATAAATCAAAAAAATTAGCCGTGTGTGGTAGTGCGCACCTGTAGTTCCAGCTACTTGGAAGACTGAGGCGTAAGTATCGCCAGAGCCCAGCAGTCGAGGCTGCGGTGGCTGGGAGTGTGCCACTGCACTCCAGTCTGGGTGACAGAGTGAGACTCCAACTCAAAAAAAAAAAAAAAAGTACATTGTTGGAATAACCAATACAATTGGGATATGGACTATAGTTTAGATAAAAATACTGTATCAGTGTTATGTTTCCCAATTTCAATAACTGTACTGTTGTTATGTAAGATTATATGAAGGGGGAACCTCCAAAACCCAGAATTTATTTACAAGAAATTGTGTATTCCAGAAGCAAAAACTCGATCTCTCGACCAACTCATCTTTGACAAAGCCATCAATAACAACCACTAGAGAGAAGAGACCTTATTCAGCAAATGGTGCTGGGAAAACTGACTGACCGCATGCAGAAGAATGAAACAGGAACACTACCTATCACCATACACAAAAATCAACTTTAACTGGATCAAAGACCTAAACATAGAACCTCAAGAATCTATAAGAATCTTAGAAAATGCAGGCAATACCCTTGTGCACATTGGAATAGGCAACCAATTCTTGATCATAATTCCAAAGTATATGCCATAAGAGGTAAGATAGACAAGTGAGATCTCATCTAGCTGAAAAGCTTTTGCACAGCAAAAGAAATCACCAAGAAAGTGGGAAGACAACCCACAGAATGGGAAAAAATATTTGCTAACTGTGTATCTGACAAAGGCCTAACATCGAGGATCTACAAGGAACTCAAAAGAGTCAAAAGAAAAAAACAAACAACCCAATTAAAAAGTGGGCAAAAGACATGAATAGACACATCCCCAAAAAAGACATAGGAACAGCCAACAGACACATGAAAAATGCTTAGCTTCACAATCATCAGAGAAATGCAAATCAAAACTGCATAGAGATACCACCTAACTCCAGCAAGAATGGCCATCATTAATTAAACAAAAACAACAGATGCTGGTGAAGATGCAGAGAAAAGGGAATGCTTCTACACTGTTGGTGGGAGTGCAAACTAGTTCAATCTGTATGGAACATAGTGTGGCAATTTTTTTGAAAGAACTAGAAATTGACCTTCCATACAACCCAGCAATCCCCCTTCTGGGAATATACCCAGAGGAACTCAAATTATTCTACAAAAAAGATACTTGCACACACATGTTTATTACAGCACTATTCACAATAGCAAAAACATGGAACCAAACCTGCTGCCCAACGTAAGAAAATGTGGTATATATACATGATGGAGTACTACATAGCCATAAAGGACAACATTATGGACTTTGCAGCAACTTGGATGGATTTAGAGTCCATCATACTCAGTGATCTATCACAGAAACAAAGAATTGAATATCACATGTTCTCATTTATAAATGGGTTCTGAACATTTATCACAATACTATAAGAGAGGGATTGGCTGTAGCAGGATACTGCCAGGGGAAGTTTGGGTGGGGGGCACATAACATCACTAAGGATACTTGACCCTAAACCAGGGGAAATGAAGACCAATTGGAGGCCCAGACTTCACTTGCACATAAGCTACTTATGAACCTAATCCTGACTTGTACCTCACATCTTTACAATAAAATAAAATAAATTGTGTATTTATTCTTACATGTTTAAACTTCAGTCAACCTTGAAGTACTCTCCGTTTGATGCAGTACACCTATCCAGAAGTTTTTTCCACTGCTCAAACAGTTTTTGAACTCATCAGTTTTGATACCTTTTAGTGCCTCTGTGGTTTTTTTTTTCCGCCTCTTCCACATTGGCAAAACGTTCCCCTTTGAGGATTTTTTCATCTGGGGAAACAAAAATTAGTTGGTCGAGGCAAGATTGGGTGCATAGGGAGGGTAGGGCAGAGGGCTCATGCTGGTTTTGGTCAAAAACTGCTGAACACTCAGTGTGGGGTGGGCAGATGAGTTGCCATGGTGGAAGACTGTTTGCCACAATTCTGGATGTTTCTTCTGCAAATCGTGGCACAACCTTATCAAAACTTTCAGATAAAAACTTTGGTTGACTGTGTGATTCAGAGGAACAAATTCTGAGTGTACTACAAGGGGCCCTCCCTCCAAAAGATAATTCTGTTCTTTTTTTTTTGGTCCCCTCCGTATGTTGGGAATATGTTAGGTTATGTTAGAAAACATAGAAAACACACACTGAAAGATTAAAGAGTAAGCAGATATGCTGTCTGCAAATGTTTCAGAAACAAAATGTGTGTGTGTGTGTGTGTGTGTGTGTGTTTGTGTAGAGAGAGAGACAACAATAAAGTGAATGTGGCAGATTATTACAAATTAGTGAATAACAGGTGTAAGAAAAATTATTTTTATGATTTTTGCAACGTTTCTCTAAATTTGAAATTATTTCAAACAAAAACATTGATTATGTCCTGATTTCAAGAGCGTGAAGAGATCTCAGGTAAGTGATACACATTCAAGTGATAGATACGGAGCCTAGTTCAACCTCTTGCTTGCTTGGGGTAAGCTCTGGTCATAGGACTTTAGGGAATGGTTCTTTCTCAGTAGGTTTTCAAGAGATATTTTATATATCTCACAATTAGGAATTGCCAAAACACTTCAGTTTCAGAAATACAAATAGCCGAATAGCTGTTAACTTACAGAGCAGGAGAGGAACTTGTATTTTAAATGTCAAGTGACTGTTTTAATAAAACATTGTCTTGCGTTAGCCTGTTGTACTAATTCTCCTGGGGCATTTCACTGAGCTGTGCCTGTGTGGATAAAGTTGTTCTTACTTTTAATCCTCGACTCTTTGAGTGCTGTTGAAGTTAGTGAAAAATGGGGCATGGCCTAAGTTTAGAGATACATGAAAACACAGAAATTATTTTATTTATTTATTTTTTAAACTTTTATGTATTTTTTTGAATTGGAGTCTCACTCTGTCACCCAGGCTGGAGTGCAGTGGCACGTTCATGGCCACCGCAGCCTCGACCTGCTGGGCTCAGGTGATCCTTTCACCTCAGCCTTCTAAGTAGCTGGAACCACAAGCATGCGACACCACACTCAGCTAATTTTTTGATTTATTATAGAGATAAGGTCTTGCCAAGTTGCCCAGACTGGTCTCGAACCCGTGGGCTCAGGCAATCCTCTCACCTCAGCCTCCCAAAGTGCTGGGAGTATAGGTGTGAGCCACCGGGCCAGAACAGAAATTATTTTAAAAGACCAGTAATCCCTCCTGCTTCTCTATCTCTGAATTGCTCTAAGGAACTGCAATAGCAATTATTTAAACAGTTTTATTGAGATGTAATTCACATACATACATGTTACCCACTTAAAGTGTACAGTTCAGTATTTTTTTTTTTTTTTGGTAGAGACGAGATCTCACCAAGTTGCCCGGTCTGGTCTTGAACCTTCGGGCTCAGGCAATTCACTTGCCCCAGCCTCCCAAAGTGCTGGGATTACAGGCTGAGCCACTGAACTCGGCCTACAGTTCAGTATTTTTAATAGATTCTCAGAGGTGCAATCACCCCCACAATCTAATTTGGGAATCTATCATTGCCCCCCAAAGAAACCCTATATCCATTAGCAATTGCTACTCATCTCATTCACTCTTCCCTCTTGTCCTAGGTAACCACTAATTTATTTTCTGTGTCTCTGGATTTGCCTATTCTGGATATTTCGTATAAACTGAATTATATGGGTGGATGTGGGGGTTCACGCCTGTAATCCCAGCACTTTAGAAGACCAAGGCAAAAGGATTGCCTGAGCCCAGGGGTTCGAGACCAGCCTGGGCAACTTGGCAAGACCTCGTCTCTACAATAAATCAAAAAATTAGCTGGGGATGGTAGTGTACGCCTGTAGTTCCAGCTACTTGGAAGGCTGAGGTGAAAGGCTTGCCTGAATCCAGCAGGTCGAGGCTGCAGTGACTGTGAGCGTGTCATTGCACTATAGTCTGGGCAGCAGAGTGAGACGCCAATTCAAAAAAGCAAAAAACAAACGAAATAATCTCTGAAGTATACAATATGTGATCTTTTGGTCTGTGGCTTCTTTCATTTGGCATGATGTTTTAACATGATGTTTAGCATGATGTTTTCATGTTGTAGCATGTATCAGTACTTCATTTCTTTCTTTTCTTTTCTTTTCTTTTTTTTGAGTTGGAGTCTCACTCTGTTGTCCAGGCTGGAGTGCAGTAGCACGCTCACGGCCACCCCAGCGTCGACCTGCTTCTTCTATTGCCGAATAATAGTTTATCATATGGATATGCTGCAAACCATCCATCAGATGATGGGCATTAGGGTTGTTTTCACTTTTTGGAAATTGTGAATAATGTTGCTACGAGTATTTGTGTGGCTGTATTTTCAAATTCATCTTGTGTATGTATCTAGAAGTGATATTGCTGGATCATGAGATAACTCTGTGTTCAACATATTGAGGAATTGCCAGACTGTTTTCCCCAGTAGCTGTACCATTTTACATCCCCACCAGCAATGTACAAGGGTTCCAATTTCTCCACTTGTTATTATGTCTTTTTTTATTATAATCATCCTAGCGGGTATAAAAAGAAATCTCATTGTGATTTGGATTTGCATTTCCTTAATGACTAATGATGTTGAGCATACTTTCATGGGCTTATCAACCATTTTATATTTTCTTTAGAGAAACTTCTATTTAGATCCCTTGCCAATTTTTAATTGGATTATTTATTTTTTAGAAATGAGTTGTAAGACTTCTTTATATATTCAAGATACAAGTTTCTTATTGGATATATATAATTGACAATAGCAGTTTACACAAGTTGGCTACATTTGGTTGCAATTTTACACTTAAAAGTTTCTCGGATATATTTCCATGTCAGTATATAAGTACTAGACTCAATTTTAAAAAAACTTCCTAAAAGTACATATATTTCTCGACTTATGATGGGGTTATGTCCTGATAAACCTAAGTTGAAAATATTATTATTACAATTATTATTATTATTTTAAAGCCAACAGCACCCAGTGCTCCCAGGTGGTCTCTCATCCAAGTATTAATCAGGCCTGACCCAGCTTATTTTCCAAGATCAGATGAGATTAGGTGCATTCAAGGTGGTGTGGCTATAGAAGTAAGTTGAAAATATTCCCAATGCATTTGCTACTCCTAACCTACTGAACATCATAGCTTAGTCTAGACTACCCTACACGTGTTCAGAATGCTTACATTAGCCTACAGTTGGGCAAAATTATCTGACTACAAAGTACACTACAGAGTATCCGTTGTTTACCCTCGTGATCATATGGCTGAGTGGGAGCTGTGACACCCTGCCACTGCCCAGCATCTCGGGAGAGTATCACAAGTCAAGGAAAAGATCAAAATTCAAAATTCGA
Organism: Tarsius wallacei; assembly: GCA_963574415.1. NCBI lineage: Eukaryota > Metazoa > Chordata > Mammalia > Primates > Tarsiidae > Tarsius > Tarsius wallacei. The sequence continues at coordinate 10,583 of CAUYQG010207219.1, forward strand.
AGTATGGTTTCTGCTAAATGTATATCACACCATTGTAAAGTCGAAAAATTGTAAGTCAAACCATTATAAGCTGAGGATTGCCTGTATTCCATAGAATGTATTTACCATATTTGAAAATATCCCCTAGTAATTGCCACCTGAATTAAGTCTTCTGTTTGTATATTCTTTTTAATTTTTTTTGAGTCGGAATCTCACTCTGTTGTCCAGGCTGGTGTGCAGTTGCACCCTCATGGTCACCGCAGCTTCGATCAGCTGGGCTCAGGCGATCTTTTCGCCTCAGCCTTCCAAGTAGCTGGAACTACGGCATGTGCCACCACGTTTGGCTCATTTTTCTTGATTTATTGTAGGGATGAAGTCTCGCCAAGTTGCCCAGGCTGGTCTTGAACCCGTGGGCTCAGGCAATCCTCTCACCTCGGCCTCCCAAAGTGCTAGGATTATAGGCATGAACCACCATGCCCAACCTGTTTGTATATTCTTAGAAAACATATTCTGAAGCATGTTCTTCTCTCTTCCACCTTTGGGGAATGTTAGTTGAATCTACCCTACTAGATTTATGCTTTCTAAGACTGAAAAACACATATTCTGCCTCTCTCCAAAATTCTCTCTATATGGCAGAGTGTCTTTTTAAAACTTTTTAAAAAACTCAGATTGTATTCCTATCCCCACTCCGTTACCATATGCACAATATATCCAGCCACCTTAACCTGGCATTCAAGGTCCTTTATGATCTGGCCTGTCTTTGCCTCTTCAACCTTATCTCTTGTCATCCTCTTCCCCTATGCTCTGGCCTCCGGCTATATTACACCATCAATGGATCTCTGTGGCAGCAGTCATCCCCCCAAATCCATTCATTCTCCTCTACTTGATGGGTGTATGTCACCCAAAAAGAGTCAGGAGGCCTGGGTCCCTAAATGACCACGAGAAGGTCACTTATCTAATCACCCGATTGGACATGATGTGCACAAGAATTAAGTATTTTATTGTCTTCAGTCTCAGATTTGGGGAATTGTTTTGTTATAGGAGTCACCTACATTACTAACACAACTATTCACTTTAGAAATATTAGGTGAAAGAGAAATACACTTCTATAGTCTTTAAGTCACTGCATTTGAGGTCTTTTTGTTATAGTAGCTTAACTTTACACTAACTAATATACCCTCTAGGACAAGACTGTACACCCTGTTTTCTTACCAGAGTATTTAGTATATATCACTCTGCTGTTTGATAAGCAGAGTAGATTCTCATTGGCTTTTTGTAGGCTCTCAAAGTAGAATACTTTTCCCCTTTGAGTTTTGTGTTACTATGTTACAGAATGCATCATCTTGGAGTTGGAAGGGACACCAGACTGAAGCTAGTGCATAATCTCTTACTGGGCCATGATGATTGAATAGAGAAATGAAGAGTGTTTAGAAACTTTTAAAAATTATATTTGATATTGCCATTATAGCCAATCACATCATTTTGTATTATACAAAAATATCAGACTACAATAGATTCGAAATATTTTAAAAGTCCTTCACCAAAGACAGTTGAGTGTCTACTCTGTTACTACAGCAAAAGTCCCTTCTGCAGCCAACCAACTAGAATTTACTTAATCAGTTTAGTTTATTAATTCAAGCAAGATCTATTCAGCTCCTACAACATGTAGCCTGCATAACCTGATTTTTCACTGTCTGGGTGTGTGGACATGAGGAGGGTTCTAAATTTCTCTGGGCCTCAGTTTCCCACTCTAAAAAACGGAGACATGAAAGTACTTAGTCTCATAGCATTGCTTTGAGGACTAAATGAATAATAGACCTATGTAAAGTACTAGAACAGTCCCTGGTACAAGAAAATCATTTGATAGATGTTAGTGAAGTTTGATAATGACGGAGTTGGGGATGCTGAGTATTGTGGATACAATTGTGTAGAGGCACAGTCCTTGCTATCCAGTAGCTAATGGGGAAGTATGGACAAAGACAGTTTCAGTGCAGTAAGTGCTGAGACAGGGTAAATACACAGGGTGTCCAGTCTTGTCCTAGAGGGTATGTTAGTTAGTGTAAAGTTAAGCTACTGTAACAAAAAGACCCACAAATACAGTAACTTAAAGACTACAGAAGTGCATTTCTCTTTCACCTAATATTTCCAAAGTGGATAGTTGTGTTAGTAATGTAGGCTGACTCCTGTAACAACTAATTCCCCAAATCTGAGACAACAAAAGACAATAAAATACTTATTTCTTGCGCACATCATTATCCAATCAGGTGATTAGATAAATGGCCTTCTCATGATCATTCAGGGACCCAGGCTTCCTGACTCTCTTTGGTAACATATGCCCATCAAATAAAGAAGAATGAGTGGATTTGGGAGGATAACAGATTGCTGCCACAGGGATCCATTAATGGTGTAGTATGGCTGGAGGCTAGAATATAGGGGAAAAGGATGTCAAGAGATAAGGCCGAAGAGACAAAGGGAGGCCAGATCTTTATGAGGCCAGATCATGCCAGGTTAAGGCAGCTGGATATATTGTATACGCAGTAAAGGAGTGGGGATAGAAACACACTCTAAGTTTTTCAAACAAGTTTTAAGAAGACACTCTGTCATATAGAGAGAATTTTTGGAGAGAGCCAAGAGGGTACCAGTTAGAATCAAATCTACTATATTAATTCAGGCAGAAGTTGCTGGCTTGAATCGAGGCAGTGTCAATAGGAAGGGAGAAAATTAGATAGATCTGAAAGGAGTATCTTCAGGACTTGAAGTCTGATGGACGAGGGAGAATTGATAAGGATTAGGGTGGAGACCAGGATGACATCCTGCCAGCAATTTTCTGACATGGGGAACCTAAGGAAGAGGGAATGGAAGGTAGGCCAAAGTGGGTGTTATAAGTTAGGGTTTGGCCTTATTGAATTTCAGGTTACTCTGGGACTTTCTAATGAAACCCTCCTGCTCATCTTTGGTGAAAGGGACATGATTTTCTAAAGAGAGAGATCTACACTAGGTAAGGTCCCACAATGTATAAATGGCAGAGCAATAGGAGTCACTAAGAGGATACCATGTAGAAAAGATGCCATGCAGAATAAGAATATAGCAGACTCAGGACAGGGCCTGGTGAAGCATCAGTGTGCACTGTACTTATGACAGAGATCGCAAAGGTGGCTTAGAAGAGTAGCCCGAGGAGTGAGAAGGTGTCAAGGGAATGTGATGTCAGAGAAGCCAAGGAAAGAGATGATTTCAAAAAGGACAATATGGTCAATAGTGTCATGGAAGAGAAACTGCAAAAAAGCACCACCTGGACTTATCCACAGTGACTTTACAAAGATCAGTTTGTGTGGCTTGGTGGGAGCAGAAGCCAGACTGGGTGGGCTGACAGGAGAGTGAAGACTACGGAGGGCAGATCACAAGTGCATACCACTCTCTCAGAAAGTCAGGCTTCAAAGAGGACGGGAGAAAGAGGCGGTAACTTGTAAGGCTGAGGAATTTTGCTTTACATATGTGATGGGAGAAACCTCTGCATGACTGCCAATGAGGAAATGAGGTTGGGAAAGGATAAAGGTAAGAAAGGGCATCATTAATGGATGTGGGAAAGGATACAAGAGAATCATGGATGGAATTAGCCTTAAATATGGGTTCCCTTCTCTGTAAGTCATTTCCTTTGTGGGTGACTCTAAATATTAGTATATATTTCTTATATTGAGCGGAAATATGCTTCCTTGTAATTCTTATTTATTAGTCTTATTTCGGTTTCCTCAACTTTTACATGGCTGCAATCTTCTTCAGTTTCTTCTAGAAACATCCATAGTTCCTTCAAATATTTTTCTTTTTTAAAATTATTTTTATTTTAAAGATGTGGGGTACAATTCAGGGTTAGGTATACAAATGTTCATTATGCAGGTACCCTTGTTGATGAGGTGTGTTCCCCCCTCCCCTGGCAGTTTCCCACTACTGCCAATCCCTTTCTTATAGTATTATGATAATTGTTCAAGGTCCGCTTATGAGTGAGAACATGTGGTACTCTGTTCTTTGTTTCTGTGATAGATCACTGAGTATGATCGACTC